>VSMD01083321.1:0-94441 GCA_008750895.1 Mirza zaza | reverse complement strand
GAGGGAAAGAAGGAAGGAAGGAGGGAGGGAGGGAAGGAGGGAGGGAGGGAAGGAAGGAAGGAAGGAGGGAGGGAGGGAAGGAGGGAGGGAAGGAAGGAAGGAAGGAGGGAGGGAGGGAAGGAAGGAGGGAGGGAAGGAAGGAAGGAAGGAGGGAGGGAGGGTCGGAGGGAGGGAGGGAGGGAGGGAGGGAATCCAAATGGAAATATTACAGGTCCCATAACTCTTTAAATTATCTGATTTTAGCAGAAACATGGCTGACCTGAGATAAGCAGGAGAAATGTCCTGGCTTTGCCACCACACAGGGACTGCAGATCTGGTCACAGAGAATGAGGTTCTAGCGTCTGCGAGAAAAAGAACAGAGCCCTGGTGCGGCTTAGCAGGGAGGCAGAATGAGCTGTGTCGTGTTTGCAGGCCAAGGAGCATCTCTTTTCCCCCAGCCAATTTGAGCTGGTTCTGTCTGCTATTCACGACCTAAAAGAAATAAACAAGCCTGCAGGAGTTTAGATGAGGGGGAGGTGGCCGGGGTCAGGGCTGGTGGGAGAGGTCGGGGCAAACGTGGGACTCTGGCCTTTGAAGACCGTCTGGGACGCAGGCGAGTGAAGGAAGAGCCTCGCGGGAGAGCGGGCTCGGTCTCGGCCTCAGAACCGAAAGAGCTCGTGCAGGCCCCCCCACCCCGGCCAGTGACATGTGGGTCAGTGAAGGCCTCAGCGTGGGGAGAAGGGAACTGAAATGTCCTTCTCTAGGGAGAGGCCTTCGATATGGGGAAAGGAAACATGCGGCGGTCCTGGTGCGTGTTTTGGTTGATCTCTCACCGAGCGGATGAGAAGCAGCCTTCGTCTGACAAATGGCCTGAGATTCCAAGCCCTCGACATTGCTAGAATTCACCATGCGTGTTTAGTCTTAAGTACGGTGTCAAAGAACCGGACCAAGGGGGAATTCTAGTAGAAGCTGGGACGTGGTTGACAATTGTTATTGAAAGCGTGCCTGGTGTGTTTACATTTAAGTCAAAGGCGGTCCTCTTCTGCGCCTGGAGAATGAGCAACGCCATCAATAACACCTCTCAACTTGCCACAGTTCGTACCAGGTCAACGTGCCACTAATAATTCCTTCACCCAGAAGATTTATGCTGCCCACCGCTGGTGTTTACTTTATGCCATGAGCAACGAGCCTTCTTGCCGGCTCTCAGGAGCCCGCGAAGGCAGCCTGGGCTTTGCTGCCTCCCCCCAACCCCCCCCCCCCACCGCACCCCTTGGTTTTGCCAGAAAACATTCCAGGCTGGGTTTGCCTCCACCTGTGCAGTCAGCCGCAAGGAGCCAGTGCAGGTCACCTTGCAGGCCACCAGTCACTACTGTCAACTTTTAAAGTATTGGTATGTTCAGTATGGTTAGTGCCTTTTTTTTTTTTTACAATAAGGGAAAAAAGTGGTTCAAAACAGTATTTTGTGCCATTATGAAAGCCTCACATACTGCCATTTGCAGTATTTTAACAGAGAAGCATCTCTAAAAGGTAGAGGCTGGAGGGTAGCTCCACTTAGGTGACGTTTTTCTGGGTTAAATGCAGGTGCTCAGTAACTGCCTGGCGAAGGAACCAGGCAAGATCTGCTTACCAGGCCCCTCCTGCTACGTGGTGACCGGACCCAGCCTTATGATAGGTTGTATTTATGGTGGATTCATTTCCCTCCATTTATTCATGAAATTAAAGGGAATGCAAAAATGATTAAGGTGCAAACTCTGCAACTGGAAAGGTTATGAATGGGTGAGGAATAGAAATAAAGTACAAAAGAAATTACAGTAGTCCCTTTTTATGCACAGGGGATATGTTCCAACCCCCCCCCCCCCCCGTGGAAGCCTGAAACCTCAAATAGCACTGAACCCCGTATATACAATGCTTTCTCCTTTGCATGCGCCTACGACAAAGTTGAATATCAATTAGACACAGCAAGAGATTAACAACAATAACTACTAATGGAATAGTTATAACAATATGTTGTAATAAAATTATGAATGTGGTCTCTCTCTCTCTTAAAATATCGTATTGTACTGGACTCACCTTTCTTCTTGCGATGAATAGACTTGATAAAACACCTACGTGATGTAGGTGAACGGCGTAGGTATCACGACACAGCGTCAGGGTACTACTGACCAATGATGCATCAGAAGGACCACCTGCTTGGGTGATCCTGGACCACGGAGCCACGACGATGTGGAAGGATGTCAGGAGCGGACGAGGTGGATGACTAAGGGGCAGGTAGTATCCACAGCGTGGATACGCTGCGTGACTCACGTCCCAGGCAGGATGGCAGGGGACATCGCGAGATCTCATCACGCCACTCAGAACGGTGGGCAGTTTTGAGACTTATGGATTGTTTATTTCTGTAATTTCCCATTTAATATTTTCTGACTGTGGTTGACCATGGATAACTGAAGCCACAGAAAGCAGAACCTCGGATAAGGGAGACCAATGTACGGGACCAAGTGGGATGTGTTAAGTGCTGACGAACAGCAAGGGTTCAATGGGAGTTGGGCAGGGGATGGGCTCACTCTGGGCAGGGGGGAGAGAGAGTCATAAAGAGTGAGGCAACTGATGTGGAATATTTTGCTTCATGGATGTGCACACATGCACACACACACACACGCACACGCACGCACACCTCCATGCACACATATTCACGCTGCATATGCACATACGCATGCACAGAGTACTCTCATCCCCTCCCCCTTGCAAAGCAGTGTCCACTGTGCACAGGCTTTTCACAGGCATGACCAAGCCAGCCTGCAACAACCCACGGAGGAGATAGGTTTTATATAACATCTCCACTCGACAGACACTGGCCATTAGGAGACCTAGCTCCCAAATAATGCCTATTAATTATTTTCTTTATTAGCCAAAGGAGTTTATTTTAAGCCACCTGATTTTATAGATCAGGCAGAATTCTAAGGAGGCCATCGAGATTCCCACCTGTGGTGGATATGCCTGTAAAATCCTCCCCTGGAGTGTGGGCGGACTGGGACCGGGACGGATGGTCACCTCCCTGATAAGACTTGGCTGTCTTATCAGGTTGACTAGAGAGAGGTTCTCCAGCTGGCTTTGGAGGAGACAGCTTCCATGCTGGGAGAGGGCTATGGGCCTGGGACCTGCAGGGGCAACCAGGAGTCCCACAGCTGCAGGGAACTGAGTCCTGTCAACAGCAGGAATGCACCTGCGAGAGGACCCAGGGCTCCGGAAAGGGACACAGCCTGACCTACCCTCTAGTTCACCCTTGCCAGACCTTGAGCAGGGAACCGGCTAAGCCATGCTTGAGCTTCTGACCCACATAAAGTGTGAGATACTCAATGGGTACTGTTTCGGTCAATGAGTGTGTGGTCATCAGTTACATGGCAATAGAAGATCAATACAGAGCCCATCTTCTATGATTTTTATCCATTTCTTCTTCTTTTGGCTTTTCCCCCCACATCTGACCATTTATTTTCTCTGTTTTTCTCTGCCTGAATTCTATATCCATTGCATCATTTAATTGTATTAGAACCTCCAAATCACAGAAAAAGGAAAAGTGACCCTAGGTGATCCTAGTGCAGCCCTTTTATAATTCATCCAATACCTTGGAAAAGCAGGAATAAAGGTAATCTCACCCTGACTTCTGGTTCTGTGGAAAACAGTATTTTATTCTTTCCAGAAACCCTTGCATTTTACAACAAATTAACTTAAAGGTTTGATTTGGTAAATGATCGTCACAGACTGGCACACTGGCCGGTGCGTGAGGACAGGTCAAGGCCTTTGTGCTAGGTTCAGACTGCGAGGACACCTGAACCTGTTCCAGAGGTTCCGTCCAGCCCGGATGAATGAACCGGTATTGGCTCTGCCCTCCTGTCGTGAACAATCACATAACTGGATCAGATTTGTGGATTACCTATCGTTCAGGCGCTTTCAGACATTAGGCAGTGCAGAATCAGGGAGAAGGAAAAAGCAGCAGTGCCGTGCTAGCGCTCCCGAGATCAGGCTAAAGACAGACCCCGGTTTCACCTCGCCCCCTGGGGACCCCCGGCTTACTCACTGCAGTGGAGTCCTCCACCACTGCGTGAGCTGCCGTGCGGAGACGCCAGTGTGGAAAAGAAGCGGGGAGACCCTCTAGCCAACTGCCAACAAAGAACCGGATTCCTCGCTCCACTAGCTCAGGAGGAACTGAATCCTGCCCACGACCACACACGAGTGAGGATGGAGGGAGACTTTCCCTCCCCCAGGCCTTCTGGTAACACGACAGCAGCCCTCGCCTTGGCAGCAGCCTGGAAAGAGCCCTCAGGGCCGGGTACCACTAAGCTGTGCCAGCTTCCGGCCCGACAGACACGGTGAGCTAATAAATGGGTACTGCTTAGAGTCCCTGAGTTTTGGGATAATGTTATGCAGCAGTAGATACGGGAGACAAACAATAATATTAATCAAAACAAAGGTTGCCTCTCTGAAAATATTAATAAAAATGATAGACCCCTGGCAAGATCAGTCAAGGGAGAAAAGGGAGAAAACATAAATTACAAATATCAGGAGTGACAAAGGAGCTATCACCACAGATCCTATAGATATTAAAAGAATAATGTGGAATATTATGAACAATTTAAAATAATAAATTCTACAGCTTATACAAAATAACCAAATTACCTGAAATACACAACTTCCCAAAACTAAGAATAATTGGAAAACCTGAACAGTGCTATATCTATTAAAGACATCGACTTCTTTATGAAAACCGTACACTAAGAAAATTTTCAAGCCCAGAGGCCTTCTATCAAACATTTAAGGAAGAAAATCCCAATCTTACAGAAAATCTTAGAAAATACAGGAGAAAGGAACACTTCCTAATTTACTTTATGAGACCAACATAACCTTGATGACAAAATCTGACACAGATATCAAAAGAAAGAAAATTACAGGATAATATTCTTCATAAATATAGGTGCAGAAATCTTCAACCCTATCTTAGCATTTGAAATTGCATAGTGTATAATGAGGATAACCCACCAAATTCAGTTTATCCCAGATACGCATATAAAAATAAATCCATGGACCTCACCAAATTAACAGAATAAAGGAGAAAAATCATATGATCATCCAAAAGTTCAGAAATAATGTCCTACACACAATGAACACTTCACTTACGACAAAAGTACCTCAGGGTCTTTTTTATAAATAGTGCCAGCTGATGTGAATGTTCATTTAGGAAAAAAAGAAAAAAATTCAATCCCTACCTTACCCTTATAGAACACTTAATTCTAGATAGAGATCTAAATGTGAAAAGTAAAATGATGAAGCTTCTTGAACATAACATAGAATAATATTTTCATTACCTTTACGTACGCAAAAAATTCTTAAACAGGATAACAAATATGCACTAATCTTAACCACTTCGGTACAGCACTCACTAGCCGCAAAACCTCGCCCACAGCCGGCACTCACAGTCCACACGATAGCTTGTGCTGTGCATTGATGACGAGTCCGTTTTGCTCTCGTGTGACGAGGAAAGCTTGAGAGCACTGAAAGCTTGTTTTACTTTACAGGCAGCTGTACTTGTCATGTAAATCAGAATAGGGAACATATACATATATGTTTTCATTACGTTATTTTTAAATGTTCACAATTTTATTTTGATAAATGAAAAATTAGAAAAGTCATATCATGTCTGTCGGCTACAGTCGACGCTCGGCTGTGCGCATTCATCTGTGGCTATTGATTATTGTCGACGCTCGTACCGAAGTGGTTAAAAAAGTGCAGATTTCATTAAAATTAGGAAACTGTTCATTAGAAGACATCATTTAAAAAGAGAAAAGGCAAACCATAGGATGGGAGGAAATATTTTCAATAAATTTATTCAGCATAGACTTGTGTCATAGTACATAAATAACCTTCTACAAAATAGTAAGAAAAAGACAGAAAATTCAATAAAATTTGGTCAAAAGATTTCCATAAGCACTTCACAACACAAGGAAATCCAGATGGCCACAGCGGTATATGAAAAGGATCTCAGTGCCATTACTCATCAGAGAAATGCAGATTAAAGCCACATGAGATCATAATACTACAATTCTTAAAAAAAAAAAAAAAAGAAAGAAAGAAAGAAAGAAAAAGATAGAAAATACCAGGTGTTGGTAAATGTGTGGAACAACCAGAACTCTTATTGGTAAAATTGAAGAAAATATTGGTACGGCCACTTTGGAAAACTTTTTTGTGTCTACTGAAGTTGAACATACACACACCCTACAATCCAGCAAGGAGCATGCACGTGTACTAAAAGATACGTATGCGAATGATCCCAAGAGCATTATTCATAATAACCCAGGCCTGCAAGCAACCCACCTGCCCATCAACTGTGGAATGGATAAACTGCGATCTGTTTATATGTGGATCGACACGGCAACGAAAGCAACCTACATTTACATGCGACAACATGTTCTCACAATCCCAGGAAGGTCAAAAGATGCTCGATACAAAAGAATACCACTGACCCTTGAACAGCACGGGTTTGGACTGCGCGGGCCCACTCACACGTGGGTTTTCTTCCACTTCTGCCACCCCTGAGACAGCAAGACCTACCCTTCCTCTTCCTCCTCCTCCTCGGCCTACTCAACAGGCAGACATGAACGACATGGTTTATGAGGATCCAGTTCCACTTAATGAAGAGTAAATATATTTTCTCTTCTTCATGATTTTCTTACTAATTTTTTTCTAGCTTTATTATGAGAATACAGTATATATATAATAACACATATACAAAATATGTGTTAACCAACTGTTTATCAGTAAGGCTACTAGTCAACAGTAAGCTGTTAGCAGTGAAGTTTCAGGGGAGTCAAAAGTTACTCTCAGATTCTCGGCTGTGTGAGGGTCGGCGCCCCTAACCCCACATTGTTCAAAGGTCAGCTGTACGCACTGTGTAATTCCATCCATATACAGTTAATATGTAAAGTCTTCCTTTATTAAAAAGAAAAAGTAATCTTTGGTGTTAGAGTCTCCTTTGGGAAGGAGAGACGGGTGGCTTTAGGAAGAGACACAAGGAGAGCTTCTGGGATTCTGCCTTTCTTCTGGGCCGTGACCTGTGTACTTGCTACGTGGGTGCTTTCAAACTGTCACAATTCATTGAGATGTATACTAAAGAGCTGCCCACTTTTTCTGCACCTATTATTCCTTAATAAAAAGTAGTTTGAAAGTTGTAGCTATTATCGTTTTTATCTGCATTTCATACATTAGGACAACCAAAAAGTGTGAAATAATTTTCCTAGCATGAAAATCCTAAGTAAACAACTCCCTGATAGTACGTTAGGCAGGCGAACACCCAAAATGGCTTTAATAGTTAAACTCCCCCTTGACAACACACTGCACTGGTTACCTGAACCAGCCAGACACCTTGGGGACGTCCTGCAGACAAGGCCTGGCTCCGTTGTGCCTGCCACGAGCGCGGCTGCTCTCCCAGCCCTGGTACAGGCCGTGCCACGTCTGAGAAGTGCTGCCCTCAGGGGAAAGAGTAAGCAGACAAGGACAAGCAGACAGACCCCTGGCAGACAGATGGAGGAAGAAATGAACATGTAAAAATCCTTACCAGCCTCCTGCCAGGTTCTTTTTTAAACCGAGATTACATTTCTATTAAGTCTGGTGGTGCTCTATGATGAATTAATAGATTAAGTAAATTACTTCTTTGCTCTTAAACTACATCTTGCTGATGTGGTCAGGTCCACTGGCAAGTCAAGTCTTTAAATATGTCTCATTTAATGACCAAATGCACCACTTTTGTTTTATGCACAATGCAACTGTTATTCGTAATTAGCCCTCTACCCTTGGTGCCAAAAACTATTGTTTTATTATAAGCTTGTGAAAACAAAATCAGAAGAGAGGGGGTAAGAGAGCCAAATAACAGAAAAAAAATAAAACAGAAATTGGACTAACACATGTTATTTATTCAGAAGTATTATCAAAATATAGGAAACTGTCCTTTTTGAGGCAGGCTTAAGGCTGAATTTATCAATGGCTAGTGGAAATCGTGTTCATTTTAGTAGACAGCAGGTGTTAAAACAATTGAGAAAGGGGCCTCCCTACATCTGGGTTACAAAAGCTGCCTCGATGTTTGTGAAAAAAACAGGACAATAATTAAAAAAAAAAAATATCCTGCCTCTGGCTAGTTCCTTTTTCTATTTTTCTCATACTGGGCAGTTTTATTAATAGATAATAGAGGAAGCTCATAAGAAAAACACACACACATTTACACTCATTTCCCAGTGGAAGTGATGTTTACTTGACGTAAAATGGCTTTGGTGTTTGTAAGATGATTTTCTTTGGAACTCCATCCAGAATGCAATGTTCAGATTGCTCATATCCCCCTTTAAATTAGTTTACTAGCATACTCTCAACAAAATCTATCAAATCAGACCCATTTCCAGTCCAAAATACACTCTGATACATTACTGTAACAGACTGGAGAGAAGCCAAGATTCACAGCTGAAACTTTTTGCTGAGAATGGTGATACCAGCTGTTGTAGGAGTTTGTAATTATCATTATTTTGAAAGCAACAACTATGTTATGAGCTCTCAACTGAATAACCTGTATGAAGCAGATCTTTGACACCTGGTATTTCTGTGAACCCCAAAATTAGGAATACTGCTGATTGAGGTGTGGATTTGGAGCAGACCCCTAGACCCCCCCAGTAGATTAAGGGACTACCTGCCACACAGCAGCATGTTGGTTCAAATTCGTGCTGAGCGCTTTGCATACATGCTTCATTTAATCCTCGTAACAATCCTCTGAGAGAAGTAGAGCTGCCCCTGTTACAAATTATAACAAGCCATGGACCTTGGGGCCTGCTCAGAAAAAGTCAAAACTGTGGATATCAGATCTTGAAATGTTAAGTCAAGGGTCTACCAATGTTTACTTTTAATGGTTATGAACTAATGAAACCCATATACTCCATTCAGTCCCAGTCCTATATGCAAATATAACAAGCTCAGTATTTCATCAGTGTCTTTTTGTACAGTCATAACATCAGACATAAAAAGTGACATGCTACAGCAGACAGTTTAATATCTGACATTTTAAAATCCACCTCTTATGTAGAATGACACTTTATACTTGGAAGCATAGAAAATGTTTCTTACATCTAAGTTTAGAGAAGAAGGCCTTCAAATTCAATGTGAACTTTCCACCTTTTCACTTTCATCTCTCCTGACTTCAGTCTCTGCAGTTCTGTAGGCCTACCTGAGGAACGTGTTGGAACTGAATCAAAGTCAACCGGAAACTTCCACTTCCTTTTCACTGCGCCTAGAAGTGCCCATCACATCGCGGTAGGAGCACAGTACTCACTGCTCTCCAACTCCGGCACTCACACTCAGGGACAGCTCCCGTGGCAGACTCATTATACAAAGAGGTAAAACCATCTTTGGAAGACTCAGTTCCTTCCCCATGGACTCAGTGAGGAATATGAGGAGAGTTGCCTACAATGCTACCAGCACTGAGCGTTCAGAACATACCTTATGAACGAAATCTCCGGAATCTAAACCATGTGAGTCAGATGATCCTCCAGATACCAAGCACACGAGGTCACACACCCTGTTTCCTAGCACATGGCAATTTAAGACCATTCCAGGAGACACAACACAACGCTTTGAGTGACACAGGGGGTCTTTTTCCCATTGTAAGGAGATAGACTGAGGTTTGGGAATGTTACTAGGGTTGATTTCAAATTGCACTGCTAGAAAATGGAAGACTCCAGACTGGTTGTTCCAACTGACCACAGTTTTTCTCATAGTAATTAAAAGCACAGTTTTTATTTCCAAGTCAACTACTGCCTTATAATTTGCCTGATTACACTGTAACCTATTTCAGAGTGTCAATGGAGTAATCAAAGGATTAAAGGAGAATAAGCAACATCCTATCCTCTACAGACTGATAAGCATGATCTGCTCACTTGGAGGAGTTTTAGGAAATCTACAACTGGGCACAGGAAGAAAAGGACACAACATGGTACTGGTAACTCCCTGCTGTGCCTGGGCTATAAGCAGAGATGTGCTGCCTTCCTGGCATGTATCTTGGGTTTTACAGGATACTTGCCAAGATTTACCAAAACTGCACTGTGCCACTTTACTCCAACTGGTTCATTAAAGGCTAGATCACATCACCAAAATCCTCAGGAAGGGTCTTGGTACGGTGTGAGAACACAGGTGGAGTATTGGGGGTTCTGGAAAAGAAAGAAGGATGGTGAGTACAAAGAGACGTCAATGTGAATTATATTGCAGAAGAGGAGTGCTTCTAGACCACGGTTTAAAAATGAAATGCATTTGGTGAAAGACTACAACTTCAAATTCTTTCTTTCCATTTGTCCTAAAAATAAGTTCACATTTCTCTAACTTACGGCACCTTCCCATATCCCTGACAACCTGTTTTCCTGTCTTCTCTTCTTCCTCAAGCTTCACCAAGTGTCTATACCCAGCCACTCCGGCCCCTCGGTTCTTCAGCACCCTCCTTCCCCAACACCACCTCCCAGCTGCCCACTGAAACCTCACCAGCACTGCGGACATTTCCCTCTCCGAGTCACACTGCATATCCTGTGAATTGTACTTTCTCAAGATTTTATACTTTCTCCTCCATTCCAAGTCTCTATTCAGAAAAGTCATTTTAGTTTCCTTAATCAAAGAATTCAACCACTGTCAGGACCTGTTTGAGATATAGAAATTGCCATTTTAACCATTGCAAGTGTACAATGCAGCGGTATTAACTATATCCACAATGTCATACAACCATCACCACTGTATTTCCAAAATTTTTCATCACCCCAAACAGAAATTCTGTACCCCTTAAACCATTAACTCCCCATTCTCTCCTTCCCCCATCCCCTGGTAACCTCTAATTGACTTTCTGTCTCTATGAATTCGTCTAGACATTTCATGTTAAGTGGAATCATACAAAATTTGTTATTTTGTGTCTGGCTTACTTTACTTAGAATAATGTTTTCAAGGTTGTAGCCTGTGTCAAAACTTCATTCTTTTCTACGGCTGAATGTTGTCACATTTATGCATGTACTACATTTTGTTTATCCACTGATTTGTACTTCCTGTCTTTTAATTGGTCCCCTGACTCATGGTCATGGCAATTCTCCTGCTCCAATAAACCTCAGTAGTACTGGAGTAGCCATAAAATTCAGTCCAAATTTCTCTGCCTGCTACTGAGAACATATAGCATCTGGCCTGGGTCTATAGAGACAGACCTATTCCCCGGGAAAATGGAAATATCGGCTATCAAATGAACAGATCCCTGTACATATACTGCTTCTATACTTTTGCCCATGTTGTTTCTTTTGCCCCTGTTGTTTCTTTTGCCCAGAATGTTCTCCTCCTACTTTCTCTGTCCAAAGCCCCACTCATCCTTTACGTAGTCAGCTCTAATCCTACCTGCTTTATACCTACTTTCTTTATACCACCTACTTTCGCAAGGCAAAGTGACTCTTCTCTTTTCTAGACTTCCAGAGGACTTTGTGTGCTGTGGCATTTAATCACCTACCTTTGTGTCTTCTACTCTATTCCTTGATGTGAATTCCTGAATGCATATCAGTTACCTTTTTCTAGTGCACCATGTTGAGCACTGGGCGTTTGCACAGAACGGGCACCAACAGACGACACTTGCCCTACTGAGTCCATGCGTATCAAAAAGGCCGAGAGATGAATTCTCCCAGACACCCAGCAGTCAGTGCAAAGCCATTTACATTTTAAATGAAATAAAACAATTATTTAGGACAAAACATAGTCACTGCGGAAGAGATCGAGAACAATTTAGAGGAAATGACTAAAAAGGTGAGCCAGAGGAATGATTTGGACCTCAGATGTCTAGCAAAGCACAAAGAATTGTTACTAAACGAAATAAACTTGGTGTTTTCATGTAAGAAGAGAAACAACCAACTGAGGCAGGGCAGGATGGGACTCTGGGATGGGATTCAGCGGGATCAGGGAGGACGGAGCAGAGCACAGGACACGCAGGGACTGCCCTAGGTCCCGGGGGTCATCAGCAGCGTCTCCCCTGTCCCTGCCCAGGCGGTCGCACTGCCAGTGGCCCGAGCCTTCCCTGGACGTGACCCGCACTGCTGTGCCATCGTCTGCAGCTCCATCTCCTGCTGTGGAGGGTCCCTGCCCTGCTTGTCTTGACCGTCACCTGGGCCCCCGTCACCTGGGCCCCCGTCACCTGGGCCCCCGTCACCTGGGCCCCCGCCACCTGGGCCCCCGTCACCTGGGCCCCCGTCACCTGGAACCCCGTCACCTGGAACCCCGTCACCTGGCCCCTGCCACCTGGGCCCCTGTCACCTGGGCCCCCGTCACCTGGGCCCCCGCCACCTGGGCCCCCGTCACCTGGGCCCCCGTCACCTGGAACCCTGTCACCTAGACCCCTGCCACCTGGGCCCCTGTCACCTGGGCCCCCGTCACCTGGGCCCCCGTCACCTGGGCCCCTGCCACCTGGGCCCCCGTCACCTGGACCCCTGCCACCTGGGCCCCTGTCACCTGGGCCCCCGCCACCTGGGCCCCCGTCACCTGGGCCCCCGTCACCTGGGCCCCCGTCACCTGGAACCCTGTCACCTGGAACCCTGTCACCTGGGCCCCTGTCACCTGGGCCCCCGTCACCTGGGCCCCTGCCACCTGGGCCCCCGTCACCTGGACCCCTGCCACCTGGGCCCCTGTCACCTGGGCCCCCGTCACCTGGGCCCCCGTCACCTGGGCCGTCGGACGGGCGGGGGCTCGCGCGCCGCCTGCCGGTGGGGACGGGCCTCGCCGGGGCCTGTGCCGCCCTGGCCCGCGTCTACGCAGACGCAGACGAGCCGCCGGGGTGTCTGACCCGACTGCCCACGACCCGGCGGGCGGCCCGCCTGCGGCTGTCCTTGGCTCGCCTCGCTAGCGACGCCGGGGCGGGCGTGTGGCCCGGAGCCGCCGTCGCCTGCGTGCGGGCGTCCTCCCCGCGCCCCCGACGGCGCTCGGCCCGGCGCGTCCCCGAACGGCCGCGGCGCGAGGCGACAGGCACAGCGATGGGCGCCGACGCCCGCCGCGGCCCCCACGCCCGGCCCGGGGCGGCGTCCCGGAGCCCCGCCGGCCCGGGGCGGCTCGGCGCGAAGGCGCGGCCGCTGTGCCCGCTCCGCCGACGGGAGGACCGGGGCCGGCCCCGCCGAGGGCCTCGTGCAAGGCGCCGGAGCCGACGCGGACGGGCGCGGGGCCGACGGGACAGCGGGGAGACAGGCCGCCCGGCGCGCCCGGCCCGGGGCCTCCCCCCTCAGCCTCCTCCCTCAGCGGGGAGACGGCGCGGCCCGGGCGCCCCGCACGGTTGCCATGGAAACGGGCGGCGGCGGCGGCGCCGGCGCCGGCGCGTAGCGTGCGCGGAGGGGGCGGCGGGGAGCGCGCGGCCCCGGAGCGGAACGGCACTGCGCAGGCGCGGCGTCTCCGTTGCTAGGGACGCCTCGCGCCCCCGAGAGGCCGGAGCGCGGTCGGGAGCCCGGGAGCGACGCGGACTCGAACCCTCCTCTCAGGGCCTGCGCGCTCCGGGCCGGCGAAGCGCCCCGCGACTGCCGCCTCTCCCCTGAGGGGGTGCCCCGGCCCCCACCCTCCCTCCAGAGGAGTGCCCCTCGGCCCCTGGCCGCCCCTGGCGGTGCCCGGACCCCTGCGGCCAGCTGCCCCTCGGAGGGCACCGGAAGAGTTTCCCAGCGGGCGAGGGAAAGAGGGAAAGCAGCCAGCCATGTCGAACGCGTAAGTGGGGGCCCCTCAGCCGCAGCCCTGGGCCGGGCCCCTCAGCCCCGCTTCTCGCCTTCCCGTCTTACCGGGCTCCCCTCCCCCTTTCTGCCGTCCCCCACCCCCACACACTCCTCCTTTCTCCCCTTTCGCAAACTCAGGTAGGCCGCGGACTCAGGTAGGGCTGGCCTGCCCCGCGCGCCCCGCCGGCCTACTCACGCCCGGGGTGTGCGGCTGAGCAGGCGGCGTGCCCGTCCGTCCGCTTTCGCGTCAGTCTTTCCCGGCGGCGGGTGGGCTGCTCCGTGGGAACAGCCAGCCCCCCAGCGTCGGCCTGGAAGGGTCTCGAGGGAGCAGCGCCGTCTGCGCTTCTCGCCGAGGACGGCCAGGTGTGTGGCGGCCCCAGCGCGGCCCCCTGTGCGCGCCGCGGGCGCACGGTCGCCGCGTCCGGCCTTCGCGGTGGCAGTGTCAGTCTGGCGTCGCGGTGCTGGCTCCGTGTGGGCGCCGTCCCGACAGCTCCGTTCGTCCCCACGGCAGCCCTGTGACGCGGGGGCTGGTACCGTTGTCGTTTCCGTCCCACAGGTGAGGAGGACCCAGGTCCGGGGAGGTGAAGCCGCTCATACAGCAAGCCGGTGGTGCCAGGCCCGCGCTCGCACTGTTCCTAACCCTGTTTTCTGGGCGAGGAAACGGGAGCCGAGAGCTTAGGAGCTTGCCAGGTTTGGGGAGGAAAGGGAGATCAGGATGTCTGTCCGTCTGGGACCTGTTGAGTTTGGAGCCCCCCCCCCCCCCCCCNGTTGGGTTTGGGGCCCCCCCCCCCCCCCGTTGGGCACCGTGGAGTCAGCAGTGACCTTGACAGGAACCGATGCGGCGAAGTGATGGGACAGGAAGATTGGTTCGGGTGAGCGAGCACAGGAGGAGAGAAATCGTAGGCGGTGAGCACAGCGAAGTTTCTAAAGGAGCTCGCTGCAAAGGAAAGGAAATAGGTTGGTAGCTAGTGGCAGGGGAAGTGGGTCCGGAGACAGATTCCCTTTTACAGTAGGGACACAGTAGCAGGTCTGTATGCCAAAGGGCTGGCCCCGTGGTAATGAAACCTGGATGACAACATAAGAGGAGGAGGAGGAAGAAGTAGGTGGCGTCCTCGGTGATGGCTTTAGATACAGAGGCCCAGCATGCAGCAGCAGGAACAGGTGGGACGGTGCCAGGTGGGGGCCTGGGCAGGTGACGGTAGATGGAAGAAGGGTAGTGGTTGAGGAGCTGTGCTGACGGCATCCAGACAAAACGGGATTCAGAGCTGGGGAGTGTTAGGGGAGGGCGGGCCGTCGGTCTGGAGGTGCAATGAAGACAAGGACGCCCCTTGACCTGGCCCCACAGCCGGGGACAGAAAGGCTCTGGGGGGAAGGTGAGCCTCCACCGAAAGGGCTTAGGGCAGGGCCAGGCCTTCCTTAAAGCAAGAAGGCAGAGGGATTATTCAGGGAAAAGTATCATAACTAGATAATATTGGAAGAATTGGAAGGTTTTATTGTGTGTGAATAACTGGGAGAGAATTCCCATTTTGCAATATTTAGATTTCCTAGGGAAGTACACAGTATATCTAAATATTCAAGTTTTTCTCTCCCACCCCACCCCCCAGTTATAGGAAAGCTGCCAAGCTGTAGAAATAACAATCTGGTCTTTTTCAACTTTCGTATTCAGTCATCTCCACCCACAGTGCTCCTGACTTCCAAATCTGTAACAGTTCTAGGTCATACGCTCGGGCCTGAACACAGGCATCTACTTTTAAACCATGATAGGTAGCTACATGGATAAAATTCTACCTTCTCTTTACAAGGTGCATTTAAAATTTCAAAAATACTTTCACATCTGTTACTCCGTCCCACAAGGATCCTCTGAGGTGTCCTGAGTAGGTGTCTTTACCCAGACGTGCCAATTGAGAAAGCAAGGGCACAAGGAGGCCACGTGACCTGCCCCAGACAAGCTGCCACAGGAGAGAGGTTCTGGTTTCAGACTGACAGCACTTTCACCTTCACAAACCCCCTTGCCGTGCCCAAGAGAAACAAAACCGCACGTCCACACAAAAGCCTGTGCAGGAATGCTCACAGCATCGTTGTTTACAACAGCCACAAAACCCAGGGAATAGCCCAGTGTCCATCAGCTGATAAAAGTGTAAACAAAGTGTGGTGTATCCATCCAGTGGAAAATTATTTGGCAATATAAAGAAACGAAGGACTGATTCATGCTACGATGTGGATGAACTTTGAAAGCATTGTGCTAAGTGAAAATAACCAGGCACAAAGGGCCACCTGTTGTATGATTACGTCTATGTGCAACGTCCAGAATAGGCAAACAGAGATGGAAGTTAGATTAGTGGTTGCCAAGGGCTGGGAGGAATGTGGAACAGACAGTGACTGCTTACTGGGTATGGGTTTCTTTTGGAGTGATGGGAATGTGTTGGGATTAGATAGTGGTGATGGTTGCACAATTCTGAATATGCTAAAAAACACTGAATTGTACACTTGAAAAAAGAGTGAATTGTATGCTATGTGAATTATATCTCAGTAACGCTCTGATCAAAAATCATCTCGCCGCATCTCTTGCCTCACGTCTTCACAGGCACCGGCTCAGGCAGAGGCTGCCAGGACTGCAGGGCAGCAGGGTGGGGCGAGACGGGAGCCCAGACGGGCTGAGAGGGAGGTGGGGGCTCCACAGGCTGGCGGGGCCAAGGCTCAGTGCCCAGGTCCCTGGCAGCCCCGCGAGTGATGGGGCTGTGGTCGCGTGGAGGGGCGCCAGGGCAGCCGGGGAACTGGAAGGCAGGAAGCCAGAGAGAATCTCTAGGGAGGACGTCCTGGCAGGAAGAGACGGCGCCGTCTCGCAGCACCGAGGAAAACAGGCAGAGGTGCCGGGATCGGAGTGTGCCCGTAGCTGCTGAACATTTCCCCGTCACCCAGCAGTCTCTGCCCAGGTGAGGAAGAAAGAGGCCACGGTCCACATGGCAGGACCTGGAAGGCTCAAGCCACCAGGACTGTCTTTGGCCAAAAGTTCCAGGTAGGGGTCAGCTCTGCGTGGCCCTGGAGGAGTCCTTCTTCCTCTGCCCTGATCGAAGCCACCGAGGGCACTTATAGGGGGCAGCGGCGAGGCAGCCCCCCCCCCCCCCCGCTGGATGGCGCTGCCCCACAGCAGGTGCAGGCTCAGGTGTCTGTGGTTCCCCCTGGGGGGAACAGGAGCCTCTCGACCCAGATTCCTCGCAGGTTCAAGTCACCTACCTGCACACTCTCAGCCTCCATGGGTGCCCTACACTCGGGGTGCTGCTGGCATGGCACATGTGTTGAAGCATAAGATGCCTTTTATCTTAGATTTCCTAGGGAAGTACATAGTATATCTAAATATTCAAGTTTTTCTCTCCCAACTGTGGGGGTGGGATTGGGGTGCCAATCCCACCCCCACAGTTAAAAACGACTGGATTTGTTTAGAGCATTCTGTATATTATTGCTGAATTCTCGGTGATAGTAAATGTAGACGTCAGCCCAAAGAGCTTCCTGTCTTTATGGCTTGTCTGTTGAGGCAGGAACGGATGTTGCCTTCCACTTGTTCCCATCTTCCGTAGCTGGCACTCTAGAATTTCCTCCAGCTACATTGTATGTGGCTCACACCACATTAATTCCTAAATATTTAATATTCTTTGTTGATAGTGTGCATGGAGTTTCTTTTTTCGTTTTTTTTTCCCTCTGCATTTAGTTTTTGTGGGTGTTATCTAAGTCTCGAGACTTTGCTGTCCTAATTGACTTAATACTTTTTGTCACTGATTTCCTTGTGTTTTGCAGTCATGCCATTTACAGGCAATGGTGTTAAACATCTTGTCTATTGGTCCCCTATATATCTCCTTCAACCTTTTTTACCGCTAGTTTTTGAGGGCATATTTCTAACAGTTCTGCACTGAAGATTTGTGAGTTCTCTGGTGTTTGGCATGTGGGAGATGTCCTCATCGCCCTTTCCTTGGTGTGTGTGTGGGGTCATTTGAATCAGGCCTGTGATGTAAGTTGAAATTTTCAGGCATCTTTTTGGCATCTTTGGAAATAAGCTCTGGTTTTTACTGATCTGCTGCTGTGTTCGGTTAAGCTCTCTTTCAGGGTGAACTGTCAAGCATTCCTGCGATGACCCCTCCTGGGTGAGAGGGAGCAATTCTTTTCATCTGGACTGAGTTCTGCTTTCTAAGTGGAATTTCAGATCTGAGTTCTAAACAAAAATCAGCCTGTAATTTTCTTCCTTCCTGTTGTCCTGGAAGATTTAAGCCCCAAACCCTATTTAGTCCACAAAACAAATTGAGCACTGTTCCCATGTTTTATGTTGACAGTTGTGTGAGTGTGTTAGACTCTTACGTGTTCAGCCTATGTCTCTGCTCAGGCCCACAAATGCCTTGAGTTACTGGTCCTTCTCGGATACTAGGAGTCTGGGCTTTGGCAAACCAACACTGTGCTCAACTTCCTTATCCCCTTCCTGATTTTATGTTCTCCGAGCAGGTATTTGATAGCTGTTGTTTACTGTTGTACGAAGCCCACCCACTCCCTCAGTCCCTTGCCTCCTCTCTGCTTGTCTCTCTGAGGCTGACAAGCCAAATGCCGGGATGCGCTGAGCACTTTGAGCGGTTGTAAGATGTTGCTTTTATTGTTGTTCTTTTGAGAGATGGTTGTTGTTGTTGTTCCTAGTCAATAACATTGTTTATTAGTCACTAATTATGCAAGCAACGATTGTCCTGTGCTAAACAGAGTTCTAATTGCCTGATAATAACCTTCTCTTTTATGATAGAGCTGTCTGGCAGAGTGCTTTTTCACTAGCAATATCTTCTAAATGTTGCTAAGTTTTGAGAAATCTGGTCCTTGGACGCACTGGGGATGGAATTCCAGGCAGAATTCAGTCTCCCACCTCGGCGGGGAAAGAAGAGTTCTGGTTTATTTATAAACTCAGCCTTTGTTTGCTGTGTCTTCACATCTGTGCCACATGACTCATTCCTCATTTGCTTTCTTCCAGCGAATGGAAGCGATAAAGTTTAGCAGTTCAGAGCACGAACTCTGGGGCCAGAGTTGAAAGCGCAAATCCTACATTCAGGTCTTATGACTTTGAGCAATAATTTCTCTATGCCTCAGTTTCCTCATTTGTGAACTGGGGTGACAATTATACCTTCTTCCTAGGGTTATGTGAGGATCAACTGAGTTATTATATATAAGCTATTACCGTTGTTGTCATCATTGTCATCTGAACCAAACAGGCTTTTAAGTACGCTTTTAACTGTTGGCCAGAAAGATGGAAAGAAGCACATGTGCATGGTCAGTGCTTCAGTAAATGACGGTTACAGTGGTCCTTCGTGGGGAAGTCTGAAGCACATCTGAGCACTGTCAGGTGGTGGCCTGGAGCAGAGGGTGCCTGGAGGGGAATGCTTAGTAATGCCCTTGGGAGGCAGGTGAGGGAGTCCTAGTTAAACAGGGCAGGTCGAACGAGTGCACTTAACTCCATGGACTCTGGAATTGTCTCTAAAATGGCAATAAAGGATTTAAGAGGCTGTGCATGCAGGAGAGCAAAGAGCACATTTGAGCATTAGAGAACAGATATCAAGAAATGCAGAAGGGAAAGTGGATGCAGAGGAGAGGAAATAGAGGAAGGATGGAGGACAGGGACCTGAGGGCCAGCAGACGGGGATAAAAAGCCAGCATCGCCCAGGGCTTCTGCGGTGGGGCCGAAGTGTGAGGGCTGTTTGTAGATCCGTGTATGTCGCAGCTAGGCGGCCGATCACCGTACACCCGAGCTGTGTAAGTGGGCGCTGAGCCACTCCCAGCCTGGCAGAAGATGGCACATGCAGGCAGCCTGGACTCGGGGATGCCAGGCACAGGAAAGCGTGGGAACGACAGCCAGGCTGTGTCCTCGGCCCCTTGCCCCGCTTGCTTTCCATCAGAGGGTTGGGGCCACCCTCCCCCTCAGCATAGAGAAAGACCGTACAGACACCGACATCCACGGGCCTCTCCCTTGCCCTAAGGCCATCAACGGTCAGAGCTCTGCACACTCACCCCCCTGGTGGAACCCCTTCCTAGACACACCGAACTTCCAGTTCACTTTCCAGTCCCGGTTCTTGAATGTAAAAGCACAGCCCAAAACCACCCAAAATGTGGGGGGAAATGTCTCTGCCATGAAAGTATTGGTGTGGACAGAGTCTAGGGAAACTAGCAAGTGGTGGTGGGTGTCCTGGGGCAGCCATCACACCCTGCGCTCCTTGATGCAGAAGGTGCCCCCACCTTCACTGCCACGCAGGGAGGGAGCAGGGGAGCATTTACCTCTGTCACGCTCTTCTCCCACTCTCTGGCTTCCTGCTCGTTCCACTGACTCAGCTCACTGGAACGAGATCCAAGGAGCCCAGCGAGTGAGGTCCATTGAGGCCTCCTCCCAGCCGCAGTCTGTGCCTCACTTCTTACACTGGAGTCTTAGTCGTTGCCTGATCTGTAGTTCATTCATTCATTTTTTTCACTGCTGTGTAATAGTCCATTGGTGAATACACTACAGTTAGTCCAACAGTCCATTAGTCCATTAGTCCACCAATAGTCCATTAGTCCAATAGTCCACCAATAGTCCATTGGTGAATACACTACAGTTTGTTTATCCATTCTCTTGTTACCATTATAAAAATGCTACTGTGATCATTCTCGGTGCATATTTACAAGAGTTTCTCTAGGATATAACTGTTCGTTCACAGGGTATGCATATGTTCAACTTTAAAAGATAACGCTGAATTACTTTCCAAAGTGATTATTCCAACTTAAACTCCACTAGCTACGTATGTGGACCAATCTGTTAACTGTTCTGGATATCAACTACTTCATCTTTTAAATGGATATAATAATACTGGCATTATCGGTGTAGTGAGGAACATCTTTATATCATTTAGGCAAAAGTCTTTTACAACTATTTGATAATAATGACAGCAGTCACATTCAGAAATCACACGTATATCAAAACAGGACATAACCTGTGTAAAGAACTTTGCAAGTACATATGGTATTCTTAGCTCACACCTGATTATGTATTATGTTTTGTTATACCAGACTCCCAATATGTGTGTGTTACAAAGTTATTTTTACATGCTATATTTTCTAAATTCCCTGTCTTCCCTCAGAATGTATAATAAGATGTGGCATCAGACCCAAGAAGCCCTCAATTCTTTGCTTGATAAAGAGTCTCAGAAGATGACAGAACCACAAAAAAATCGAGTTTTCTTCTTCCAAATGTTAGCCACCTTCTACATAAAATATGTGCAGATCTTTAGAAACCTGGAGACTGTCTATGACCAGATAGTCCACCCACAGAAACGAACACTGATCCGGACGGTACTGGATGGGGTGATGGGTCGCATCCTGGAACTGAAGAATGAAATGGTTGAATTGGAATTAACCGAGTTTCATTATTTTGATGACATCTTACAGGATCTAAAGTTGGCACCTGTAAGTACTCTGTTTTTTTTCTTACTGGTTTCTTTTTGTTGTAAATAAGATAAGTAGGCTGGTACCCAATACTCTATAGACTTTTCAACGTATTTACTAGTTGTTTGAGGTGTTAAAAATCTAAACATTTCCCTTCAATTACACCATAGGTCATGGACAAAGATTGGGCTCCCTCTGTTTTTGGTGCAGACTAATATTTGCACAGTTCTTGGGACTGCTAGGCACGGAGGTTGTTGTGGTCTTACCTGATATCATGCTGTCTACCTGGGACTGCTGGGATGGAGTAGGCTGGCCCTTTCGTGAATAGCCTATAGCAAAACCCTCCTGATGTCCAATAGAAGTGTCCCTACTCTGTTTCCATGCATGGGAAGTCTCTCTCTGTAACCTGTTGGTGGTGGGTTCCTTATTCCCAGATGGGTACTTCTCCTCCTCTGCTTGGGTCAGTGGTGACCCAGGTGGATCTGTGGCTTGTATGGCTACTAGCCTTTGAGCCTCAGACACCAAAGAAGAGCTCGCGCTTTCTCTCTCCTTCTAAGCTCTCTCCTGTCTCCTTGCTGGCACCTGGTAACCATAGCACCCTCCAGTGAGCATTCGGACTTCTGCTGCCAGGCTCCTGGGTTCTTTTCTGATACTCCGTCTGGCTGGGTCATTGTCATGGTCCTGTGAGAAAGAGAAAGGGAAAACAAAGCAGATTCATCAAGAGAAGCAGAAATGAATGACAGAACCCTGAAGGCACCGTCACCCCTGGGCACATCCCTGTCCTGACAAGCACCCAGCTGTGTTCCTGCCCTTGGTTCCTGAGATGTCCCCCAAATCCTTCCTTAACCATATGAGCCAGAAGACCATTTCTGTAACCTACCACCTAAAGAACCTTTCCTAATAGGTCCTCCTAACTTAGAGAAACATGTAGTAGGTGAGAGGGTATCTCTGCTCCACAGAGCGTTAGAAACCCCACGATATCTGGGTTGGATATAAACCATACCATGGATGAGGTCCAGCAACTGGTATCCATCTTCCATTCTCAGTTGCTGTTTCCTCACCCTCAAAATCCTAACTTTAATTTTATGTACGAAATAGACCAGAGAGAGCCACGCCAACAAAGTTTTGTCTTAAAAGTTGTAGAAGTACAACAATTGAATGTGCTGATTCATAAATAAAACCATATTAGATAAAAGTAGAATCATTTTTCTCTGACCGTGCTCTATCCCCAGGCTGTACTCCCCCACTGGGCCCTGGCAGTTCACTCTCAGATCACCCCAAATCACCATCAGCAGAAAGTTTTGGTATTCAAAAGCCATTGCCACCTCCCGGAAATCATGGGGATACTGTCCCACCAAGTCCTAAAAATGATACTCCCTTAGTCTGTAATGCTGGGTTAGGGAAGTCCCGTCCACAATTCCCCAGTCTGGAGGGAGGGTGTGGGGAGTCACACCCAGAATTGGAGGAAAGGGGAGCTGAGCCCAGAGACAAAAATCCTCTGCTGCCTGGTCAGCTGGTCTACCAGAAAGCGCCCAGGCAGGTCTGACTGGGCGTCTAGGATAACATCCCTCAATGGGATTAGCCAGTCCTCTAGTAGCACATCTGCACTCCTGACTCCTGAACTTGGACTGGTAAACATTCCTCTGACCACTAATTTGAAATATTTGGTAATATGCACAAACAAAGGATAGAAGTTTATATTTATTGTATAAAAATGTTTCATAATAAAGCAAATTAATTTTGCAAATCATTTTCATAACGGGGTAATTCTGGCAAAAAAAAATATGGTTTTCCAAAATATTAGAAAAAATTGTGACCATTTAAATACAAATAGCGGATGTGCTAATGATCTCTGCAGCTCGATACTTTGCTATCCCAATTTGAATCATTATTTCAGGTAGTATGAGGTAATACTATATTTCTTTAAAGAAATGCATTCAGTAATCCTTAGCTGAGGCCTAATTGATAAGAATGCCTGAGATTTTACTTTAGTGATTACAACAAGGGTCATGGTTATGATTTTCCTTTTGACTGTTTCTGTCTCCCTGGCGGAAATGCATTTTCTTCCCTCCGCCGGCCTCACCGTCTCCCAAAAGGGAATGGGAAGTGGAGTGAGTCTCTAGTACACACGTCTTCGCCATATATTTTAAATGGATTTGAGTCCTGGACCCATGACAAAAATGCCTTTTTGTTTATTCTTTCTCTTCTCTAGCAACAGTTAGACATTCCCATACCCAAGTACTTTTTGAAGGAGAAGGTGGAAGTGATAAAAGAAAGAGAGAAAATCCTCGCTCAGATATTGGCCGAGAGTGGATTAGCTACAAAGGACCTGGTCTGTATATCATCTTAACAGACGTTATTCCATAATCTGTAGAACCTCCTCTTTCCGCTGCTCCTAACTGTGTGAGAAACAATAAGGTTATTTTTGATTTAAAGACATATTTTTGGTGATACGTAATCATTATATTTCAAGAGCTGAGAAATAGAGATCAAAATGTAATGCTTTGCTACTTAAATCAGTGTCTCTAAGACTAAGTTGATTATCAACTCAGTTTCATTTTCCATCTCAAATTCACTGAGCTGAAGTCAAAAGCTAAATGTTGTTCATGTAAATTAATTAAGTGCTGACATAACTGACTAGGAACTTGAAAATGGAAAAATGATTGAACTTTTATAACTTAAAGTTGGATGACAGCTGGGTCACCTCAAATGGACTATCTTTGGAGACAGGAAAAGAAAAATTCTTAAAGACCTGTCTGGAAACAAGGAGCATGATCCCGTTGGTTCCTTACCCCAGTACCTTCTCTGTCCCCAGCATTTGTGTAGCTCCACCTTCCTCTCGTTTTCACAGCGTCTTAGTCCTGACACTCACAGTGATCTCCACGCAGCCTCCTGGTGGGCTGTCGTCGTCTCCCTGTCCTGTCTGGTCACCTCTGACTGGTCCGCTCATTCATTTCGGTGACTCACTGCCTGTGAATTCAGTGCCTCCCTCTTCTGGCTGGCCTTCATGGCGCAAGCTGTAAGGAGGCAACTGACCGCCTGAAGCGGGACACTTCAGAGTGGAAGGAGGTTCCACAAGTGACTGTGCTGAGACTGCAGGTGCAGATCAGGGCCCACCCGGTAGCAGGCCACGTGGTCTGTCTACAAACAGGCCTCACTGGGTATTGCCAGCCTGGGCCGTGTGGCATTAGGAAGATTCCCAGTGTAAGCTGGGGATGGCAGGAGAAGAAAGTGCCCTGTCTGCCCACCTCAGAAGACAGGGCAAGTGCATGCCCGGCACCAGCCAGCCCACTGCTGTCTCGTATGCATGGGCACGCTCCATGCTGGACGGAGGGCTTGCTCTCCTCACGTGCAAAGTGGTGCCCATTCGGCAAAGCCCAGCTTGGCATAGCTTCCTTCAAGAAACCTTTCCTGACCCAGTGTCTTAGTCCATTTGTGTTGCTGTAACAGAATAACACAGACTGGATAATTTATAGACGACAGAAGTTTATTTTGCACTTGGTTCTGGAGGCTGGAAAGTCCAAGACTAAGGAGTCGCATCTTGTGAGGGCCTTCTTGCTGCATCATAATGTCATAACGTGGTGGGGAAGGCGTCACATGGTGACAGACACTGTGAGAGAGCAAGAGATAAGGGAGCCACATGCATCCTTTTATCAGAAACCTGCTCCTGGGGTTACAGCATGACTCCATTCCTGAGGGCAGAGGACCGTAGCCCTTCTTAAAGGTCCCAGCTCTCAGCACTGTTGCACTGGGGATTAAGTCTCCAACACACAAACTTTGGGGGATACATTGAGACCACAGCAGCCACCTAACTTGAGGCCACCTCTGCTTCGCGTGCCTCTCCCCACAATCTACCGCCTCTCTTCTGCATTGTGAATTGCTTGACGTCGACTCCAAGGCCAACTTGCTCGGGCGTCATCCAGCCACCCTTTCACTCCTGGGCTCCTGTGTCTGTGCTCTCTGTCCACACGTTGGTCAGAACGAAGCACTCCCACTTCATCTATTCCCTTCGCACCAGGCAGTGCTGAGCCCTGCAGAGTTCCCTGAGGATTTTATAGGGGAAAATGGAGAAGGGAGGTTACGTTGCATGCACTATGGTAAAATCCTAAAAATTCCTCTTTGCAGTTTCTCCTGCCCACTGTCCCTCTGCAGTTGTGCTGGGTCAGCAGCAGGGGGGTTTCTCTCCTCCTTCCCTCACCCACCACCCAGCCTTGGCCGGCTCCTCTCACTTCTGTTGGGTAGAGAGATTCGTCTCCACCCCAGCCTCATTTCAGATGTGCCAGGAGCTCAGCAAAGCACAAGGGCTTCCAACTGACTGCCCTGGACATCCACTGTGACTTTCCTGTGCCCCTTGGTGTCTCACTAGACCCCCCTCCTTACCTTAAGCTGCTTATTCCTTAAAGATATATATATATATATATATATAATATGCCAAGAAGACTTTTGACAAGTGAAAATTATTGTCCATCTCCTACAAGTAATGCTTAATGTCCACTATCGGGGCCTCCTTAGATGTTCAAAAATCTTTGTAATGTTGAGTACACTACTCTAAATCCCTTGGAATTATTATCAATAATAGCTGAGATTATTTTCAGAATGATTGTATAGAATCTAAAGGAAATACAATACTCACTAACGTTTGCTGGGCACTATATGCGTAAGTGCTTTCACATACTTCATCTGATTTAACACCAGAATAATACTCATTTTACTCTAACATGCCAAGCACATTATTGAAAATGTATGCTCACTGCAAATTTGAAGCAATGAAATCTTACTGAAAACAAACCCCAGAGGAATGGTTATGAGAAAGGGCTTCCTCACAAGCCTGCATGTTCCGTATGCCGTACCGAGGTGCCGTATTGGGGCGCTGGTGCAGGTGTTAGTGGGAAGAGGGCCCTACTCTGTTCACACTGGCTCTACCACCTCTCTACCCACGGGAACTTGCGTGAGTTACTTCACTTCTTTCATCTTCAATTTTAACTCCTAAATGGTCACAAGAACACCTGCCTTGGAGTTTGCTTTTGTGAATTTGATGAGCATATTTAGGAAAAGCACCTGGCATCCATAGGTTCTCGGTTAATGTCCCTTCCCTCTCCTCCTAATGCCTTCCTTTGCCCCACCTCCCTTCATTATGCGGGGAAGCATTGGCCCAGGTGATAGCCCCCAACACTCCAGGCCCCAGCCCCTCACGACAGTAGCTGCCCTCTGGGGCCTGGAAAGGACTCCACCTGTGCTTTGCTGCCTCGACATCCCCCCGAGCCAGGCCCCGTGCACTGCTTCCCCCTTGTCCGGGAACAATGGCAGGGCCTTACCTCTGGGCCTGTCCAGAGCTCACACAGCCGAGAATGCACCCAGAGCCCCGGCTCTTGTCCCCTCTCCTCAAAAACTGACACATCCCCTCGCCCAACTGGGTTGCCACATACCCCACCTGAGAGCTCCCGAAACAACATTTTAGTGCACAATCCCTGATTTTTCTGTTTTAACAGTACCTGTCATGCTGGATGTTTTAACATGCAGATTTAGAGATCCTGGAGGGGTTTCACACATGAAATTCAATGGTCCCAGGACGATCTCACCGTCAGTCCTATTTACCAGGTGTTCCACGGTGGACTTTAAACTCAGCACTTCACTTTGCATGTATTTCACATTTTAAATTCTTGTGTCAGAGATACACTTTTAATTTCTGTGTTTCTACTATCAAGTTAAGCAAATACTGATAGCACCTTCAAGTTTTACCAAATCCATTTTATTGACATGTCTAGTATCATTTTCTGCCAGCCTAAAATACTATCGTGGAGCTAGTTGGTATTTTGTTCACAAGGGTAGAGGAAAGCTGTAGGGTCCTCAAACTTGTGGTCACAGCGTGAACATGGCATATTATCAAAATACACATAATTCATTAGAAAAACGAATAGTATAGTGTAGCACTTACACTCTTTATTAACCATGAGGATATATATATATTATATATTATTATATGTTATAATAATATATATCATATAATAATATATGTAATATATAATATAATCTAAGCAGGGCTATATTGTAAGTAAGCATGGGATGTGTGTGGAATCAACTGATGTGGTTAGCATGCTTAAACATTGATTTATCTTAACTGGGTAACTGTGTTTAGGGCTTTTGTTTGTTTGTTGCAGAAATATTCAGCAAAGAGTATGCCCGTAGAAGAGGCTGTTAAATTGATCCAGATTGCTGAGAGGGCACGGCAAGGTCGCCTACGAGCGCTATTCATGAAGCAAATCTATCTGCAAGAGTACAGGGCGAAGCTATCCAAGGCACTTGGAGAGAAAGTGACAGACACCAAGGCTGCTGCACTCTGTATTCAGAAGGTACAAACAGGGGGCTCCTGGAGTTGGGGACAAGGTGTGCTCTATGCATGCATATGAGCTTTAGGGGTGAGCTTCAAAACTCATAGCGCCCAAATCCCACCTTTAGTAGAACTGGATTAAATTCTAGAAAGATGTATTAACTTACTCTGGGGAAATCATGAACCAAGCTTGGTCACATTTTAAAATTTTTATTCTAAGTAGCTATTAAATGCAGGACATTTTATTAAAATATTGCTAAAGACCATTGATAATTGCTGGAAAGAATGCTGCTAAAATTCGGTGAGGATCTAAATCCTTAACACATTTTTTTAAAACTGCGTTCACACATGGACGTGTACTTACAGCAGGGGCAGCAAACCTTAATACCTGGTAGCTTGCAGAAATATATACTGTTTGGAAATTCCAGCAACCATCACTAAAAACCAGAACATCAGTGATCCTTCTAGAAGGAATTCCGAGGTTTCCTTCCCTTTGTCTTATGACCACCACTGACTTGAGCCCTGTCTTTGTTCAGATGGAGGCTGGGTTACTTACGGGAAGGTGCAGAAGACGGCAGTTTGACACAAATTATAATTAGGTTTGAGGTAAAATAATTGCAAGGACATAAAACAGCCGGAAGATCAGGACTCTTTGTTCCCAATTCTCCCTGAATAGGAATGGGAGAAGGAGGATAAGAGATTGTTTCTTTCTTCCAAGTTTCTCTGCAGATATAAAGTTTTAGCATTTAAAAGTGAGTTAAAAGCTTGAGTCATACAATTCTTGGAAGTTACTAAGTTGTATTTCCCGACATTACTTGGGACATTTTTCTTTTAAAATCATGAAGTACCACCCTTAGATAATAGCCTCACACTCCTGCTATCTAGAAGTTTCTCTTGAAGAAACTCAGGTAGGAGAATCTCACTAATGAGAATTATAGGTCAGTTCTGTGATTCACTCTTTAAAAAAACACTTTGCCTGTGATTTCAGAAGAAAAAATATTCCATCAACCCACACATGCACAACCTCAAGTTTATGATCATTATGACATTTGAGATGTACACTTTCTATGGGAGAAACTGCACAGCGATGTTTTCTTTATTTTCTTAGGGATTAAACAAGTAACTGTGTGTTTGTTTTTAGATTTGGCGAGGTTTCCATCAATATAAGAGAACTGAAAAAGAAAGAGAAGAGGAGATGATATTCCTGGGTATGGTAAGTTTTCTTATAGACAGGATCTGGTTGTCTTAAAGACAATAGAATTTGTAAAACTTGTGTCTTTGCTAGTGAGTTTTTGAGGGAAGAAAGGAAAGAAAAATAAATGACTTTAAGGGAATGGAGTGGCCTGTATTTTACAGAAGCCTGCTCAGGGAGATTGGAAGAGATCAAGGTTGTATCCATGCAGACATCTCTGTGCAAGGTGCAGAAAGCCCCCAGTGGAGAAACAGGCTACAAGCTGTCACATCTACTATTCCTGTCAGATGTCAACAGGACTACTTTTTATATTGAATGGTCACAAGAATGTGTTTGCATTGATACATGCTTTTTTTGGGTTTTTTGTTTGTTTTTGGTGGTGGGGAATCTCTGTGGTGATTACTGAATCATAGAGCTGGAAGGGTGTATTAATTATCTATGGCCATATAACAATGTTACCACCAGCTTAGCAGCTTACAACAGCACCTGTTTGTCCCCTCTGTTCATCAGGAATCTGGGCACAGCTTAACTGAGTCCTCTGCTCAGGATCTCACAAGGCTGCAGTCAGGGTGTCAGCTGGGGCCGTGGTCTCATCGGAGGCTCAGTGGGGAAGGATCTGCTTCCAAGCTTGTGTAGTTTTGGCAGGATTCAGCTCCCTGTGGCCTGTCAGATCATGTTTCACAGTTTCTATGCCAACAGTTAGCAGGAGGCTGCCCTAGCTCCTTGCTGTGTGGGCCTTTCCATGCGGCAGCGTTCCATCAAAGCCAGCAAGAGAGTGGGCTGCTTAGAGTCTTAGGCAAATGATCACCAAAGTGGCATCCCATAACCTTTTCCCTACACAGGTCAGAAGCAAGTTATAGGGTCCACCCACACTCAGGGAGAGGGGATTACACGAGATGTGAGGACCAGGAGGCAGGGTCATCAGGGCCATCTCAGAATCTGTCTGCCGCTAAAGGCTGTCCTGCACTAGCTGCATCACCCAGTGTAAGGCCTCGAGGAAGCTGGCTTGTCCTCTACCTGAGCCCCTTCTAAACTCAGACAGCTCCCCTAGCCCTGCTGCCTCCCAGGACAGCCCATTTTGTCACATTTTCAAAGCTTCTTCCTTTCCTTTAACTGAAAGCTGCCTCCCTAGAGATCCTGCTGACTGGCTGGGGCTCTGTCCCCTTCAGTAGCTCAGAATGTGGCTTATTTCCCTTTCACATGACAACTCCTCGCATATTTGGAGGCAGCTCTTGAGCCCCCCTAAGCCAACTCTTTGCAAAGTAAATCATCACCAGAGGTGGGGACCATTTCTAGTGAGGACTTATTTGTTGACCTGCTCAGTTTTCATTAAAGTGTGTTGTAATTTTAAAAAGAAAAGAACAAAAGCCTTTAGAGACCTGTACCAGCATTGACTTAAGGTGTATTATAGTGAGCTACATTGCTTGATGTGCCCTATTTAATGCCCAGATAAAAGTATTAAAGCAGTAACATTGATATAAATACAGTGACTAAGTCTTTGGAAATACTAATAACACATAAAGCTCTGGCGGGGCTAATCAAGGAAAGAAGAAAAGCATATAAAATATGCAGTATTAACTAAAGACCCTAGCAAGCTAAAAACTATTAGATGATGTCATGAACAACTGTGGTCATAAAATATGAAATATTGAGCAGAGAAGATTGTCTAGGGATGTATAAATATCAAAGCTGATGAAAGGGGAAGAAACCTAAATAAACCAATCACTGTAGCAAATACCGAAAAGATTTCCGAAGTCCCTGAGTTAGGTGGGTCCCAGAAAAGCAGATGCCAGGGTGGATTTAGACGTGCAGGAGAGACATTAGGAGAATGTGTGTGAAGCATAGAGGGAGGGCCAGCGAGGGCTGAGAGGGGCTTCAGGTCATGACTGAGGCTGGGCACTGTGAAGGAGGGACAGGAAGGAGGGCTGAGAAAGAAGAGCTGCAGAGTGCAGCACAGTTCCAATAAAGCAATTCAAATTGCTTTTAAAAAAAAAATCTGTGCTAACAAAAGGAAAAAGAAGCAATACTCACAAAAAGATAGTTTAGGCAAGGACCTGGGACGAGTACAATCTAAGCGACTGCTAATGAGGGTTTAATTGTCCACCTTTCAGAGCACAGTGTGTCTCATTAAAAACATTAAAAAACACTTAATACCTTTGTGCCCAGCATTGCCTACCTTTGGAATTTCTTTGCTATGAAAAAATATGAATATGAGCAAATTTTACAATATGTAGATGTTCTTATTACTGTAGTTTTATACTAATTGTAAAAAATCGGTGGCCAGAAATAGTTAATATAGTTAAAATATCCCACTGCATATCGTTAGAAGTGATGTTTTAGAGTTTCATTATATTTTATGAAATGTAAAACATGAACACCACGATCTTTTATTCTTTTGTTTATCTTACATCTTTCTACAGTAAACATGTATTTTATGTCTACAAAGTTTACAGATAAAATGCATGTTCCAAAATTATATCAGAGAGGAAAAAGATATGAATCATGGCTTCAATAATATGTAGCTTTAAAAATTGAAAATGAAATAAGTCAATTTGCAATACATTTTCCCAATTCTGTGTACTTATCAAATGTATATCTCAGTAGGACAGAAATTAGGACTTAGGATTTTTCCTTTCTTTCTATTTTTAACAGTAGACATGCTCAGAAAATAAATAAAAATAATAATTGCAATTTATGATTTTTAACCAATGTGGAGATACGGTTTTCTTTATATCATTCTTTTCTTTCTATGGTTAAGTGTTATTTCTAATACTGTATTCCTCTTCTCACTTTTAGAGAAAATAAATCAAGTGACCATCATGGTAGCCTTGAGACATCAGGTCCCTTTATTCTGTGATCAACCATAAACGTGACCATTCGAGCCATATTTTAATTAGATCTTCTTGTATAAATATTAAATTTTCTTTTCTGGGATTTTAGGATTTAAATTAAATTAAAAGATCTTGCCAATAGTGTTAAATGTAGCTACAATATAATATAGTTCCATCTTCAGGTTATTGCCATATAATTTTCATCAGTTTTATAATGGCACATTTTAAATGACAAATGGCACGGTCGGTACATTGGTTTTAGAATAGTTCACGTTTTGCTGTGGCTCCTCATCCCAGACTGCTCCACCTGCGGTTATGGCCTCCATGCTGCACCTTCCATGTCAGCACACAATTATTTTTCTTGAAGTGGGAATTTACATATTCCAGAAATTTCTAGAGAGTTCTAGAAAGTTCTAGAGATCTGTTGCACAACAATGTGAATATAGTTAACACTATTGAACCGTGTGCTAAATATTGTTAGGATGGCACATTTTATGTTATGTGCGGTTTTTTACCACAATTAAAAACTGCCTCGTTTCCTGGTGAAGGGTCATGACATCACCACACCTGTGTTTATAAAGTCTACCTTAAAAATGTGGGAAATCATACCAGGGCAGCATATATGATTTAAGAAGTATCTTGATTTTATCACCTGTGTCCTTGGTTTCACTTTGATCTTTGTATTTCAAAAATAAGTCAACATTTATTTTTGGAAATTAAGAACCCCGAGGGGCCCCAGCCCATACTTTGCTTTATAGTTGCTTAGGTGTGCTATCAGAATCAAAGGGTCAGCAGTTTCTTCCAGTTGTTACTGATTTTTATGATCCCACTGGGTGGAATATTATTCAGCTATAAAAAACAAGGAAATTCTGACACATGCTACAACATGGATAAACCTTGAGGGCATTATGCTAATGAAATAAGCCAGAACCAAAAAAACAACCATCGTATGATCCCACTGATATGAGGTATCTAAAATAGTCAAACTCATAGAAACGGAAAGTAGATGGTGGTTGTCAGGGACTAGGGAGAGGAGGAAAGGGGAGTTGTTGTTTAACGGGTACAGAGTTTCAGTTTGAAAGATGAAAAAGTTCTAGAGATCTGTTGCACAATGGTGTGAATATAGTTAACACTATTGAACTGCATGCTGAAAATTGTTAGGATGGCACATTTTATGTTATGTAGGGGTTTTTACCACAATTAAAAATGGTTTTAAAAATTCGCTGGGATATTGAAATGTATACTGAGATGGTTATATATAAATCAGGCTACTCACTAGTGGTCAAAATTAAAATTAAATGAGATACTACTGCACTTCATTGAATATAAAATATCATCAAGTATAAGATGCATCATTATTTTTATGTGCCTTTAAGAAAAAAAGTGCTGCCAAATAAAGCAAAACACACCCTTGATTATAATACACATCTATCCCTAATTTCGTTAGGGATACATTAAACTGTGAAAAATGTGCATCTTAGAATTGGTAAAATAGGGTAAGTTGTATCTGTCTTATTAGCAAAAATAAAAAGTTTTAAAATTGTACTTATTGACAAGGTTGTGAGAAATGGCTCATTCTCATACATAGGGAGTTAAATTGACTCAGCCTTTCTGAAAGCCAGTTAGCAAGATAAAATAAGATTCTTAAAATATTTATGTTATTTGCCTTCAAATTCTTTTCTGCCTTAAGGTAATCATCAGAAATAGAGATTTGTGTGCATGGAAGTTCCCAACAGTTTTTTTTAATAATGAAAAACTAGAAATAACAGATTCCATTGTTCTAGGGTAGGTGTATAGTTAGATAAATTATGGTGACCCTACATAATGTAGTTATATGCCAACATTAAAAAGTATGTTTATGGCTAATCATTGATGATGTGAAAACGCTCAAGATGAAAATTCAGGATTCAGGATTCAGGATTATACATATATTAATAATATGACTTCAACTAAGTATATATACACATCCATGCACATATAAAAGAAAGAAAGAAAATATACCAAGTTTGAATACAGCTCATGTTTTAATGTGTGAATTTTGGAAGATATTTTTGTCTGTAATTGTCTGTAGTTTCTAAAATGGTCAAATTTTACTTTGTTAATTAGAAAAAATACATATTTAAAAGTGAAAGCTCACCAAAATGGCAGAAGAGAAGCAATCTGGCTTCGTTCCACACCAGAGAAAACCAAAAGCCAATACCCAGCACCAAGATTATCACCAGCAATATCCCAGCACTCAAATTCATGGGTGAGATAATCCCCAGGTTTACAGATAATTGAAAAAACTCTGAACAGATAGAGCATCAGACTTCTATATCCATGATGCCCCTCCTCCAGTCCTCCACCACATGCATGGAAATTTTTGCTTAGAGTTGCAGTTTCTACACTGAAAACAACTTGAGATCAAGGTGGACAGCCAGCTTCCCCACCATCTTGAGTTCCTTTGCAGGAGAACTGTCCCTGTGTCAGGCCGCAGGAAGCACTGTGAGTGCCTATGGGAAGAAAACCCCTCAGGGAGCCAGAGACAAAGGAGGGAGGCAGGGCTAGCACCCCCAGCCCACAAAACTCTTCTCTATCAGCTAAAGGAGATGCCAAATCAGAGTGGCTGTTCAGCAGCACCTCACTGTAGGAGGCATGTTTCACAGGTCCCCTGGGCACAGACCACTAGCCAGCCAGTCCACACAGCTGAAGTATCACCTTTGGGATGCCTCCCATGGGGAAGGGCAATGCTGCCAGGGATCCTCAGACTACGGCCCGCGGGCCACATGCGGGCTGCCTAGGACATTTATCCGGCCCACCGGGTGTTTTTGCTGCTGCTGCCTGTCCTGCTTAGTAAACTCGTCCCGGGCCCACAGTGCGCATGTGTGGAATGTGCGCTGCACTCTCCAACGGCCTTCTAATGGTCTGAGGGACAGTGAACTGGCCTCCTGTTTAAAAAGTTTGAGGACCCCTGCAAAATCATTTGCTAGAGCCAAGGTGAATCTGGACTTACAGTGCCATCTAGTGCTGAAGAGGAGGTAGTGACCTAGCATAAAAGAAATTCAACAGGTAAATTGCAAAGAACCTGTAAGCAAACAAATCCAAAAAAAGCCAAAGAATATTGGAATAAATAATTCTTCAGAGCAAAGAGATAGGCATATGTCCACAAGAAACAGCAAACAGGAAACCATGACCTCACCAAAGAGACAAAACAAGAAGCAAGTGATCAATCCTAACAAGATAGCAACATGTGAGCTCTTAGAGAATTTGAAATAGGAATATTAGGGAAACTCAGCAAACTTTAATATAACACAGAAAAACAATTCAGAAAGTTATCAGAGAAATTTAACAAAGAAATTGAAATAATAATTTAAAAAAAAACCTCAAACAAATCCTAGAACCAAGAAATATATTTGCTTAACTAAAAATGTACTAGAGGCTTTTAACATCAGAATGGATCAAGCAGAGGAAAGAATCAGCAAGCTCAAAGACAGGCTACCTGGAAATATAGTTAGAGGAAGAAAAATAAAAAGAATGAAAAGGAATGAAGAATGCCTGCAAGATATAGGAAATTACCTCAAAAGAGCAAATCTAAGAATAATTGGTGTTCAAAAGGGAGTTGAAAATCAGCAAGGGCTAGATGACTTATTCAAAGAATAATAACTGAAAACTTTCCAAACCTAGGGAATGATAAAATATCCAGGTGAAGAAGATCAGAGATCACCAAATAGATAAAAACCAAATAAGACTATCCTAAATCATATAATAATCAAACTCTCAAAGGTCAAGTGAAAAGAGAAGGTTCTAAATGCCATAAGAGAAGGGAAGCAAATAACATATAAAGGAGTTCCAATTTGTCTGGTAATAGCCTTCTCAATGGAAATCATACATTCCAAGAAGGAGTGAGATGACATGTTCAAAATGCTGAAAGAAAAAACGGGCTACCAAGAATACTACCCTGCAAAGCTATACTTCAAACATGAAGGAGAGAGAAGTCTTTCCCAGAAAACAAAAACTGAGGGAATTCATCACTGCCAGACCCCACCTTCCAATAAATGCTAATGGGAGTTCTTCAATCTGAAAGAAAAATGACACTAACATGAAAAAAATAAAACATTTGAAGGTATAAAACCTACTGGTAAAAGTAAGTACACAGACAAACTCATAATATTGTAATTGTGATATGTAATCCACTCATATCTCTAGTATGAATACTAAAAGACAAATCTTTCAAAAATAATAACTACAGCAACTTGTTAATGATTGGCAATATAAAGAAATGCAAATTGAGACAACAAAAGTCCTTATGTGGTAGGGGGAATGGAGTTAAAATGTAGAGTTTTTTAGGTTTTTTGTTTCTATTCCTTTCTTTGTGGTAAAAAATAAGTTATCATCTATTTAAAATAATTTTTATGAGATATGTTGTGGAAGCCTCATGGTAACCACAAAGCAAAAAACTATACACTAAAAATAAAAATCAATAAATTAAAACGGAAATTCTGAGGGAAAATCACATAATCACAGAGGAACATAGTATAAGGGAATAAAGGAGGAGAGAAGTTATAAAACAACTAGAAAACAAGTAACAAAATGGCAGTAGTAAATCCTTACCTAGCAATAATGATGTTGAATGTAAGTGGACTAAATTCTCCAGTTAAAAGACAGAGTGGCTGAATGGATGTAAAAACAAGACCCAATAATATGCTGCCTGCAAGAAACCTATTTCACTTATAAAAACACATAAACTGAAACTGAACAGTTGGAAAAAGACATTCCATGTAAATGGAAATTTTAAAATAGCAAGAGTAGCTATATTTCTATTAGATAAAATGGACTACAAATCAAAGACTGTAAAGAGACAAAAAAGGTCACTATATAATGTTAAAGGGGTCAATTCAGAAGGAATATAACAATTATAAATATATATGCACCCAACACTGGAGCACCCAAATATATAAAACAAACGTTAATAGGTCTAAAATGAGAGATAGGCTGCAAATAATAATAGTACAGACTTCAATACCCCATTCTCAGTAATGGGAAGGTCATCCAAACAGAAAATCAACAAAGAAACATTGAAATTAAACTTGATCACCATGATCTGGTGGTTTTCATCCCAGTGACACAAGGATAGCAACATATACAAATCAATAAACATGAAACATCACATCAACAGAACCAAGAACAGAAACCATATGATCATTTCAATAGATGCTGAAAAAATATTTGATAAAATTTAACATCATTTATAATAAAAACTCTAAACAAAGTCAGTATGGAAAGAACATACCTGATGTGATTTATATTGTTGGCACTTCCAAACCCCATGTTGAATTTGATCCCTAATGTTCAATGTCGGACCTGGTAGGAGGTGTTTGGGTCATGAGGGCAGATCCCTCATGAATGGCTTGCTGCCCTCCTCACGATAATGAGTGAGTTCTCACTTTGTTCATTCACATAAGAGCTGGTTGTTTAAAAGAGCCTGGCACCACTTCCTACCTCTCTTTTGCTCCTCTCACCATGTGACTCTACTGCTCCCCCTTTGCCTTCTGCCTTGATTGGAAGCTCGATGAAGCCCTCACCAGAAGCAGATGGTCATGAATTACTTCTTGTACAGTCTATAGAACCATGATCCAAATAAACCTATTTTCTTTATAAAGTACCCAGCCTCAGGCATTGTTATAGCAGTGCAAAACAGACCTCAAAACAACAACAGTCGTGTATGACACACCTACAGCTAACATCATACTGAACAGGAAAAAAAAAATGAAAACATTTCCTCTAGAACAAGACAGGAAATTTTACCAATTTCATTCAATGTAATACTGGAAGTCCTAGCTGGGGTAATTAGGCAAGAGAAAGAAATAAAGGTCATCCAAGTTGGAAAGGAAGAAGTCAAACTAGCCTTGTTCACAGATGACATGATCTTATATTTAGAAAAACCTAAAAGCTTGACCAAAAAACTGTTACAACTGATAAACAAATTCAGTGAAGTTTCAGGATACAAAATCAACATGCAAAAATCAGTAGCATCAATCTGAAAAAGGGAACAATCTGATAAAATATCAAGAAAGCAGTCCCATTTACAATAACTATAAAACATACAAAATACCTAGGAATAAATTTAACCAAAGAAGTGAAATATCTCTATATGGAAAATGGTAAAAAAAAAAAAAAAAACTGATGAAAAAAGTGAAGAGGACACAAAAATGAAAAGATATTCCATGCTTATAGATTGAAAGAATTAATAGCGAATACTATCCGAGCAATTTACAGATTCAGTGCAGTCTCTAACAATGTATCAATAGCATTCTTCACAGAAATCAAAAAATGAATCCTAAAATTTGTAGGGAACCACAAAAGATCCCAAATAGCCAAAGCCATTCTGAGCAAAAAGAACAAATCTAGAGACATCACACTGACTTCGAAATATACTACAAATCCTCAGTAACCAAAAGAGCATGATACTGTGATGCTGGCATAAAAACAGACACACAGACCAATTGAACAGAATAGAGAACCCTGAAATAAATGCATGCATTTACATTTACAGCCAACTGCTTTTAGACAAAGGCCCTAAGAACATGCCTTGAGGAAAGGACAGTCTCTTCAATAAATAGTTCTGGGAAAATTGATAACCATAGGCAGAATAATGAAACTGGACTGCTATCTCTCACCATATACAAACATCAAATCAAAATAGATTAAATTTTTAAATCTAAAACCTGAAACTATGAAACTGCTAGAAGAAAACATTTGGGGAAACACTCCAGGACATTGGTCTAGGCAAAGATTTTTTGGGTAAGACCTCAAAAGCACAGGAAACAAAAGCAAAATAGACAAATAGGATTAGATCAAGCAAAAAAGCTTTTGCACAGCAAAGGAAACATTAACAAAGGGAAGAGACAACCTACAGAATGGGAGAAAATATTTGCAAATCTGACAAGGAATTAATGACCAGAATATATAAGGATTTTAAACAACTCAATAGCAAAAAATAAATAATAATAATCTTATTTTAAAATGGGCGGAAGATATGAATAGCCATTTCTCAAAAGAAGATATACAAATGGTCAACAAATATATGGAAAAATGTTCAATATACCTAATCATCAGGGAAATGCAAATTAAAACCACAATAAGATATCATCTCAACCCAGTTAAAATGACTTTATCAAAAAGACAAAAATAAAGGATGTTGGCAAGGATGTGGAGCATAGGGAACACTTGAACAGTGTTGGTGGGAATGTAAATTAATACAGCCATTATGGAAAAGTACGTGGAAGATCCTCAAAAGACTAAAAATAGGACTACCTTATGACCCAGCAAACCCACTATTGGGTATATATCCAAAAGAAAGAAAATCAGTATATCAAAGAGGTATGTGCATGCCCATGTTTATTGCAGCATTATTCATAATAGCCAAAATATGGAATCAACCTATCTGTGCATGAATACATGAAGAACATATGGTATTTATACACAATTGAATATTTTTCAACTATGAAAAGAAGAAAATCCTGTCATGTGCAGCAGCATGGATAGAATTGGAAGTCATTATATTAAGCAAAATAATCTAGGCGCAGAAAGACAAATATCACACATTCTCATTCATATGTGGGAGAAAGAAGTATTAATTTTTTCAACAGTACATAATTTCAGTGGTATAATGAGAGTAACTTTTCTCTTTTGTATTCAGTGTGACTTTTTTCAGTTTGCTTTTTTAAATTTTTTATTTCAAAATATTAAGGGAGTAAAAATGTTTTTGTTACAAGGATACCTTGTGCAAGGCTTAAGTCAGGGCTGTTAGTGTGCCCATCACCAGAATAGTATTTGTTGTACCAAATAGGTAAATTTTTACCCCTGCCACCCTCCCATGCTCCCCTACTCCTGTTTTGTAATGTCTTTTACATCTCTTTGGGCCCATGTGTGCCCATCATTTAGCTCCCAATTATTAGAGAGTACATACGTTGTTTGTTTTTCCATACCTCAGATACTTCAGTTAGGAGGATGGTCTCCAGTTCCATCCAAGTTGCTGTAAAAGACTATTTCATTCCTTTTTATAGCTGAGTAGTAAGTATTCCATGGTGTGTGTGTGTGTTTTCTTTATCTACTCATGAATTGAAGGGCACTTGGGTTGATTCCACATCTTTGCAATAAGTTTGCTGCAATAAACATTCTAGTGCAGGTGTCTTTTTGATAAAATAACTTCTTTGCCTTTGGATAGATACCCAGCAGTGGGATTGCCGCATCGAAAGTTAACTCTACATTTATTTGTTTGAGAAATCTCGTTGTAGTTTTCTATAGAGGCTGCACTAACCTGCATTCTCACCAACAATGTATAAGAGTTCCTATCTCTCTACATCCACACCAGCATCTATTGTTTTTTTACTTTTTAATAATGGCTATTACGACAAGGGTAAGGTGGTATCTCACTGTGATTTTAATTTGCATTTCCCAGATGATTAGTGATGTTGAGCATATTTTTCATATATTTGATGGCCATTTGTCTATCTTCTTTTGAAAAACTTCTGTTCATGTCTGTTCAAACCTCTTTTTAATGAAGTTGTTTGAGGCTTTTTGCTGATTTGAGTTCTTTGTAGATTTTTGATATTAGCCCTTTGTCAGATATATAGTTTGCAAGTATTTTCTCCTGTTCTGTAGGTTGTCTGTTAACTGTGTTGATCTGTTAGTTGTCTGTTAACTATGTTGATTATTTCCTTTGCTGTACAGAAGCTTTTGATTTAATTAAGTCCCATTTATTCATTTTTGTTATTCTTGTTTTTGCCTTTGAGGTCTTAGTCATAAATTCTTTGACTAGGCCAATGTCTAGAAGAGTTTTCTTTACATTTTTCTATAATTCTTATGGTTTCACGCCTTAAGGCTTTTATCCCTCTTGAATTAATTTTTGTATATGGCAAGATATGGGGGTCCTGTCATTCTTCTGCATGAGACTATCCAGTTTTCCAACCACCGTTTATTGAATGGGGCTTCCTTTACCCAGTGTATGTTGTTCCCTGCTTTGTTGAAGATCAGTTGGTTGTAGGTAGATAATTTTATTTGTGGGGTTTCTATTCTCTTCCATTCTCCTGTGTCCCTACTTTTACACCAGGATTATGCTGTTTGGGTTACTATAGCCTTGTAATATAATTTGAAGTCAGGTATTGTGATGCCTCTAGAGTTGTTCTTTTTGCTTGTCATTGCTTTGGTTATTCAGGCTCTTTTTTGGTTCAAAATAAAGCATAGAATTATTTTTTCTAGATCTTTGAAATATGCCATTGGTATTTTGATAGGTATTGCATTGAATCTGTAACTTGCTTTAGGCAGAAGGACATTTAGAAGTTAAGGAGGATTCCTTCTTTCTCAGTTCTGTGGAATAATTTCTGTGGTTACAAGTGCCAGTTCTTCTTTGGAGGTCTGGTAGAATTTATCTGTGTGTGAGTCCATCTGGTCTGGGGAATTTTTTTGTTGGGAGATTTTTTATTGTTGCTTCAATCTTACTACTTATTATTGGTCTGTTGAGAATTTCTATTTCTTCCTGATTCAGGCTTGGAAGGTTTTATGTTTCCAGGAATTTATCAGTTTCCTGTACATTTTCTAGTTCGTGTGTATAGAGGTTTTGGTAGTATTCACAGGTGATGATATTTTGTATTTCTGTGATATCAGTTGTAATGTCTCCTTTTTTAGTTCTGATTGAGCTTATTTGAGTCCCTTCTCTTCTATTTCCAGTTAATCTGGCTAGTGGTCTATTGATATTATTTATCTTTTCAAGGAACTTTTTGTTTTGTTGAACCTTTGTATTATTTTGTTGTTGTTGTTTCCATTTCATTCAGTTCTACTCTGAGGTTTCTCATTTATTTTCTTCTTCTGGCTTTAGGTTTGGTTTGCTCTCCTTTTTCTAGTTCCTTGAGATGTGACATTAGCTTTTTAATTTGTGATCTTTCTGTCTTTTTGATATAGACATTTAAGGCTATGAATTTTCTCCTTAGAACTATTTTTGCTGTATCCCATAAAGTTTGAAAGCTGCATCTCCTTTGTTATGCAGTTTGAGAAATATATTGATTTCCATTTTAATTTCATCATTGACCCAAGGATTATTCATCAGCACATTGTTTAATTTCCATGACTTTGTGTAGATTTGAGTGTTCTCTTGGAATTGATTTTCTAGTTTTATTCTACTGTGGTCTGAGAAGGTACATAGTATGAATTTGATTTTTTCAAATTTGCTGAGACTTGTTTTGTGGTATAAGATATGATCAATCTTGGAAAATGTCCCATGTGCTGATGAGAAGAATGTATATTCAGTAGATTTTTAGTAGAATGTTCTTTAAATGTCTGTTAGTTCCAGTTGTTCTAGAGTCCCATTTAAGTTCAGTGTTTCTTTATTCATTTTCTGCTTCAGTGATCTGTCCAGTTCTGTCAGTGGATTGTTGAAGTTCCCAGCAATTACAATGCTACTATTTGTTTCTTTGCTTAGTTCTGGTAAAATTTGCTTCATGAATCTGGGATGTCCTGTGTTAGGTGCATATATTCAGGATTGTTATGTATTCCTGTTGAATTGCTCGCCTTACCATTATAAAGCAAATGTTTTGTCCTTTTTCACCTTTGTTGATTTAAAGTCTATTTTATCTGATGTGAGAATGGGTACACCTGCTCAGTTTTGGTTTCCATTTGTGTGGAATATTTTTTTCCATCCCTTTACCTTGAGTCTGTATGAGTCCTTGTGAGTTAGATATGTTTCTTGGAGACAGCATATACTTGTGGTGGTTTTTTTTTTTTTTTTTTTTTTTTACTCCATTCAGCCAGTCTATGTCTTTTTAGTGGGGCATTCAGATCGTTCATGTTCAGTGTTAGTATTGATATGTAAGATGTTGTTCTGTTCATCATGTTGGATGTTACTTTGTTGTTTTGTTTTCCCTTTTGTGCTATTTTTTATTTGAGCTGTGAGCTTTAAATTTTAAGGGTTTTTTTTATACCAGTGGATATCTGTTGTGCTGTTCCTTATATAATACAGTTTTATGTATTTCCTGTAGGGCCAGTATTGTAGTGACAAATTCCCTTAGTGTTTGCTTGTCTAGAAAAGTATTTCTCCATGAATTATGAAACTTAGTTTTCCAGGATACAGAATTCTTAGCTTGCAGTTGTTCTGTTTAAGAAGACTAAAAATGGGGCCCCAATCGCCTCTGGTTTGTAAGATCTCTTCTGAGAAATCTGCTGTTAGCCTGATGGGTTTTCATTTATAGGTTAGTTGTTGCCTTCTTCTTGAAGCTTGTAGAATTTTCTCCTGTATTTTCACTTTGGCCAGGTTTATGACTATGTGTCTTAGAGATATCCTATTTGCTATGACTCTTCCTGGTGTTCAATGACTATCTTGTGTCTGCATATTTGAATCTCTGGCAATCCCAGGGAAGTTTTCCTTAGTAATTTCCTTGAATAGGTTTTCCATGCTTTTTGCTTTTTCTCCTTCTCCCTCAGGTATACCTATAATTTGTATATTGTCCCACTTTGCATAGTCTTATACTTTTCCGAGTGATTGTTCATTCTTCTGTATTCTTTTTATTACATCTTCAACTGACTGGGTCAGTTTGAAAGCCTTGTCTTCCAGCTCTGAAATTCTTTCTTCTATTTGTTCTAGCCTGTTATTGAGGCCTTCTGTTATATTTTGAAATTCCCTAAATGACTCTTTCATTTCTTTAAGTTCTATTATATCTTTTCTTATGTTGTCTATCCCTTTAGCAGCTTTTTCATTTTTTTCATTCATGGTCTGAATTTTTTTTTTTTTTTGCTTTTTTATGTTAATAGTTTTCAACTTTCTCTTCAATCCCATTCATTTTATTTGCCATCCATATTCTGAATTCCATATCTGACATTTTGACAATTTCTTGTAGGTTGTGGTCCATTGCTAGAGACCTGTTGTGATCCTTTGGAGGTCTCAAAACAGCTTGTTTTTTCATGTTGCCAGAGTTCTTGTTCTGGTTCCTTCTCATGTGAAATCTCTTCTATCAGCTCAAGACAGATAAGCTTGTGGTGCACCTGTTCTCCTCTGCTGGGACCTCTCCTACTTAGTGCAAAGAAGGAGAGGTCCCCGGATGGCACACTTGTGTTCTACTCTGAAGGACTGACCCAGCCGAGATGGGCGGATGTGAGGGTTTAACACTGTTGCTCTCCTGAGTCTCCTGCCTCACCATTCCCTGTGGCTGTCACTGGCGTCCCACATTGCAGAGTGAATTTTCCACCTAGTTGTCAGCAGTAGTGATTGTCAGCCCGCACCAGGCTTGAGAGCTGCTCCACTCAGATCCGCAGGCAGTGGTGTTTGTCATCCTTCCTGGCTTGAGCACAGCCCTGCCGATGCCTTTGGGTGGCAGCGATTGTCTGCTGGTGCTGGCTCGGGCGCTGCCCGCTGATCCGTGGGTGGCAGCGTTTGTTGCCCCATGCAGCGTGAGCGCAGTCCTGCCCATGCCCTCGGCAGCAGCAGCTGATGGCTGCACCCGCCTGAGGGCTGCCCACTCGGATCCACAGATGGCAGCGTTTGGCTGTGCCCAGCTTGCGGGCAGCTCCACCCACGCCCACAGATGGTGGCAGTTGTCAGCTCTGGCTGGCTTGAGAGCTGCCCGGTTCCAAGCCTCTGGCTGCAGTGTTTGTCAGCTGGGTGCCGGCCGGAGCGGAGCCCAGCCCTGCCCTCATTGGCTGGCTGCTGCAGTTGTTGGCCAGCCCCGGTCCCGGGCAGCAGTGCAGCACACATTGCCTGCCCACTGGGCTCGGGAGGGCACCCGGCCTCCCCGCTCCCACCCCCTGCCCCAGACTGGAAGAGCCGAAGGGGGAAGCAGCAGCAACAGGCCTGAGCCCTGGGCAGAGGCAGTGCACTGGGTCTAGGGTTTTAAATGGCACCAGCCCAGCCACAGCACCCCAGGTTTGCGAGCCGGTAGTCCCCGCTGTGCGCTCTCTGGAGCAGTGTCTCTGCACAGTCTCCAGGCAGCTCCCTCGTCAGTCCTGTGGCCCTCTGCAGTGGAGGGTCCCCCGCGGGTCGCAGCCCCAGGACTCTCCCCTCTGTGCCTTCCCCATGTGTGTGCTCGTCTTCTCTGTGCACCTCCAACCCAGCCGCATAGCAGGGTACCTCTCTGCCTTCTCCTGCACTTCGGGTGGCTCCCGTCACCTCTCTGTGGACTCACAGTGCTCCCTCTTGAAGGATGGATCTGAAGGTGATGTCCATTCCCCACCTTCACGGCGCACGCAGACTGCTTCTAGGCTACCATCTGGCCCCTGTCAGCTTCTGTTTAAGGATATCTTTGCTCACTGTTACATGTTCTATTGAAACTTTACACCATTGAGAAATAATGGATTCAATTTCCAAAGGAATGTTCTGTTCACTGGCTGATCACCATAAAAAAATCCATTACCCTAAATCCAAGAAATGTTTGTGATTGAATATATTTTCCACTGTATCACTGATTAAGATACTGCCTACTCATTTTTAAATTTTCTTTTTTCATTATTTCATTTTGTTGCATTATACCAATGTATAAACCATTGACTCATCTGATCAAAACTGTGTTCGTATCTTTATGAGAAGGTTGGCATGTTTCCAGGAGTGACTATTTAGTAACTGAAGCCAGAATTAGAGCAAGGGACATCATTATGCCTTCAATTCCTCACCAAATGTTTCTTTTAGCATTGTCATATAAATTATTTTTCTTTTTGGATATTGCCATTTTAAATATTTATATTCTAAAATCTACAAAGAAAAATAAATAGCACTCTAAAAATTCATGTGCAGTTATTTTAATTGGCAGAGCCAATGGAGTGGATCAAGGAGAAGGAAACTTAATGAATGTAATACATTTCATTCTGTGGATCCCTTTGAAATAATTTGTCCTGCAGTCATGGCCGTCATATATTTTATGTTACCCTGAAGCTATCACGTTTGCATTATAATAAAGAACACTGGGGGAACACTTATTAAAGAGGAAGACCTGCCACTTTTAAATGCATCAACTAAATCCTGAAAGCACCATAAAACCCTGTTCACTTTCACATTCTAACACGAAGCAAGCTATATTCTAAATTATATTTTGCCCAATAAATTAGATTTCTTTCTTATTAACAAGTAACCCCAAGTACGAGCTTGGGCGCTTAAAAGAGCAGGACTCCCTTCCCAGGGTCCATGTGGAAAAGCCCGGTGCGTGTTGTAACTGCGCTTCTGTTGCCCTCAGAGCGGGGCGCCCCTCTGCGAAGTGCCGCCAGAGGCAAAGTGAGCCAAGAATCTAAATGAAATGCTCTTTTATGGTCACACTTTAATTTCAGCCGAAACCGTGTGGTCCAGCTTGCTCATGTGTATTATTCATCATATTTGGCTCTAGGTGACCTCTGATTGTTCCCCCAAAAAATGGATGTATTCTCAAAAAATAGATTTGCTGTGATTTGTGGGGTTTTGTTTGGCTTTGTTTTGGTTTTGTTACACTCTTTAGCTGCAGATGAGCTGTTCCCTAAGCGTCCTGTGGGGAAGCGGTATCCTAGCAATGAGTGCAAGGCTCAAGGCACCAGCTTTGAAGGGGGGAAGGGGCAGCCGGGAGCACTTCCTGTAGAGGACAGACCGCCATGCAAAGCCCAGCCCTGCAGTGCACCAATGAAGGGACTTTGAGTGGCACATCTGTCCTCCCTGGGAGCCTCAGTTTCTTCTTGCATAAGAGCGGGTAGTGCTGCCCAAGGCACGGGGCTGTTACACTGTAGGTGAAGCCTCGCCTGTGCTTGGGATAGGACACGCCTTCAAGAAATGCTGGCTGATGTTCGTTGTCTTGAAAAATTATACTACGTTGTTATGATAAGTGACTGATATCATACAGTAGAAAACTATCAAGAAGTATGATAACTTTTTCATGCAACAAAACAAAATTTTTCAAAATAAGTTGTTGCATAAAATAGATGTGCAACCAATTTTGAACCGTAAAATGTCTTGGCCTTTGTTATTACGTACTGCTAAATTTATGAACTGGAAATCTGTTAAGAGTATGACCTTGAAAAGCGATGGATTTGGAGCAGCTCACAGGGTTTAAGTGTAATCTGCAGTTACCTTTTCTAGCTGCAAGGGGGAAAATTCTGGAGATACCTAAGGCAGTAGTTGCTGCCCACACACACAGCCTGTGTTGTTGCACCAGGAAAAAGTTTGCAAACACAACAGGCAGTGTGTCCTGGCAACGCTGTGCCTGCAGGGCTGCCAGATGCCCTGAGTAAGAACATAGGGATTCGAGGGAGGATGCCCCAAGAATCTTTGTGATTTTGAAAGTCCACTTCAGGAGGCTTTGAACAAGAAGGAAAAGTTACCATTTTCTTTTCTCTTAAGTGAGATTTTACAATCTAGTTACTTGGGAGCCTTTGGTTTGATTTCAATGTTTTCCTTCTTCTGTTTTATTCTTATCCCAGGTCTCCAGGTCATCAGAGACTAAATGACAAAAAGAATTATCTTCCTTACCCTCCCTTTTACTCCCTGAGCCCAGGATTCCTTTGTCTGTATTCTAGGGCGGGACATCTGCCTTTATTTATCTCTTATGGGGGCCCATGCAAAGACCCTAATGCAGCGTAGCAGAGCGGTTAAGGCTGAGAACTTCGGCGCCAGCCTTCCTGGGTTCAGATTCCAGTTCTGCTGTTTACTAGCGGTGTGGACGTGGGCTGGCGCCTTGACTCTTTATGCCGCAGTTTCTATATGTGCAAAATGAGGATACCAATAGGACCTAGCTCATAGATTTGTGTTAAGTATTAAAGAAATCGATATCTATGAGGCATTTAAACTAGTGTCTGGCAGTGGCACACAGTAAGCACTACGTAAGTGTTAGGCTTTATAATTTTTTTCAAATAGCTTATAATCATGGGTTTAGGTGCTCACATCATTCATAATTCAAAAATACGTATTAAATTACTTTTACCTATTTAAGTTAGGAGAGATCAAAAAGTCTAATGTCTCAGTGTTGGCAAGGTACAGAAACACATGTTGTCATTCACTGTTAGTGGGGGGAGTAGATTATGCAACCTTTTTGTAAGGCAGTTCAGCATTATCTATTAAAATTACAAATGCACATTTTTAAAAGTATGATCTATCATACCCATAAAAAAAAACATTTTTAAGCTGGAGGAAACCTATTAGCAGAGAGAGGCAGCAAAGCACAGAGAGTGACAACAGGGACTCCAGAGAGATGCCTCAGGCCACAGCCCAAGTCTGCCACTTCCCAGCTGCATGACCCCGGGCAAGTCCCTTGACCTCTGTGTGCCCCAGTTTCCTTGTAGATAAAATGAGATAATAATGCTACCTAGTAGCATAAGACTATGAGGTGGAACAAATGAGTTAATACTTTTAAAGCACTTTAAATAGTGCCTAGGGCTGGGCACTGTGGCTAATGCCTATAATCCCAGCACTCTGGGAGGCCAAGGTGGGAGGATTGCTTGAGGTCATGAGTTCGAGACCAACCTGAGCAAGAGTGATACCCCGTCTCTACTAAAAATAGAAAGAAATTAGGCAGACAACTAAAAATATACAGAAAAAATTATCCAGACGGGTGGCACATGCCTGTAGTCCCAGCTACTCGGGAGGCTGAGGCAGAAGGATCACTCTGTCTCAAAACAACAACAACAAAAAACAGCGCCTAGCAAACTCTGTGTGCTGTCAAAGTGTTTATTTTAAAATATTTTTAATGAAAGAGCACAAAAGTACCAGATTAAGAGTCAACCCCTAATCAGTTATAAACTCAACTAAACCCTCTTCTAACCCAGTCCCTAATTAAGCAAATTTTTAAAATACTAAACCATTTTTTTATTTTTAGAAATTTGGCTTAACAGGCTAGCAAATTTTTTATTCTGTATTAGTTTTGCACCCACTAAAACTGTGGCATCTAAAATAAAGATGTACCATAGCTTTACCCTGAGCAGAGGGCAGAAGAAAATCATGAGCTCAAGCTTGCTGTACAATCTTTTTTCCCACTTCTCCTGCTGGGTTCATCCCTATGAGTAGGTATATTGTATAAACACAGATACATAAATATAGATATATTACTCTGAAACCAAATGATGAAACAAAATGACTGATTTTAATAAACCAAGGAACGCCTCCCTCTCCCCACGGTCTTGAAATGGACCCACTGAAGAGCAGAACGTTCCACAGCGTGAGGTCTTCCATGTGCAACATCAGAGCCAGGCGTATGGCCAGCCCAGTGATCTGACCACGCCAGCGCCCCTCAGCGCTCCCTGACAATGGCATGCGCCGTGTCCAGGACGGCCACGGAGCCAACTCATCTCCTCACTGATGATGGCAAGACATTTTCCAAGACGGCCATTGGCTGGGCGTAGATGTATTCACTCTCCCTGGCTGCCCCGTCTTCCCCTTCGGTGACAACAAAGAACCATGAAGAACAACCCCCCCCCCCGGCCCCCCCCCCCGCCAAGACAATGAGCACCCCCAGAAAGTTACCAACATTAAATCACTTATTTGCAAGTATATTTGTGACTGATAAATTGAACAGACTTTCATGTGGACAAATGTCCATTTTCTCTTACTAATTTGAACAAGGATTTTTAAAGACAAAGCCCATCAAACATTAGATAAGCATTTTAAGTTAATGGACCGTGTAGTCCTATTTCCCCACAAACTCAGGAAGCATCATATTATGTCCTATTTTTACAGCAACATCAATTATTAATATGTATATTTTTGCTGACAGAGGACCTTGCTATAAATGTAGGTTTCGTTATCCCGTTCTGGGTCATTAACTGCGGAAAGCTTGTAAATATAATGGTTTATTCACATGGGAAGCCTTCATTAAGATGCATTATTCTACAGCTGATGTATTTCAATATATAGTGTACTATTGTGTTCTCTGTCTCTCTTTAATATTCGTAATTTATTTTTAAATGAGTTGCTGTTTATGCGGCAAGTTAACAAATTTGAATTCCATATGACCAAAGTTGCTAAAGAGGAAAAGATGTTTTAGCCCAAAGGAAAAGCTGCTCATTAACATAGGACCTAAATATGTTATAACCTTTAAATTTGAAAGCAACTAGAGAAAGAAGCTACAAATGACCCAAATGTATTTTTGTCGGAGAAAGTCTATATCAAGAAACACGCACGAGTACACACATATTAACGGCGCAGCATGGTGTGATAGGAGACACACCGGACTGAGAGAGCCAGGAAAACGTATTGCCGGCTGCCCTGTGGACAGACATGCAGCGACGGGAAAGTCATTTAGATCTGAACCTCCATTTCCTCATCGGTTCAACGGGGTGGTCACGTCCTCGTGCCTACGTCAAAAAGCGGATGTGGACATCCGTAAAGAAACGCAGCGAAGGAACAGTAGGTCAGAGTGCCCTGCCAGTGGGCTCGTTGTGAAAGTCCAGTGAGAGCTGAGCGTCGTCTGTTTCACTCACTCACAGATCGTGGACATGTTCAGGTGTCTGCTGGCCTCGTCTCAGAAAGCTGTTGACAACGTGCAACTCAGAGTCACCTACTTTCTCATTCATGTTGAGGGGTGAAAGGAGAAAGGGCCCAGCCAAAATATAGTTTGTGTACCTCTATGAAGGAAATCCACAAATAACAACAGGAACAATGTAATTGAGGGTAATTCATCAGAGAATCATAACATTAATGCAGGACTTCAGTACAATTTTACACGTTCATCAGAGGCAAAGAAACCGGATCATGTGTTGTAGAGATCCATGTTGACGTCTTCATGAAAACGATTGCCTTTACAATAGCCATTGGAGAGATCCATGCCTCTCTATGAATTATGAACTTCTATTTTATACATTTAAAATGAAAAACATTACCTGGAAGATGGAAGAATTAGATGTTTTAATGATTAAAGGAAATTTCTATTTTTAATTTTGACACAAAATGCATAATATAAAGAAAAATCATGCCTTTAAGTACCTATATACTCAATTAGTTCTTTTGTTTTTAACAGTGTTCTTTAAAATGATTCTGTAATTCTCATTCTTTATTTACTTTTAAAGTAATTACAGGAGTTTTTGTCCGTATCATAAAAGCTGCATGTTCTCATTTTACTAAAAGTAGGAAATTGGCTTTCCTTAGGTTTTCTAATGCATGTGTTTATAAAGCATTAGATGTGTGATTTCCTTTTTTTCCCCACTGGCTTGATGGCATTAAGTGGACACTGTCTTCTAACATCTCCATTGTGGAATCCCTCCCGACTCCAGAAGTTCATAGATGTTTCTTAGAGATTGTATGTGTGTGTGTGTGCTTGTTACATTTAATTATTTAATCCATTTGAAATTTATTTTGGTATATGACATTAGTTGAATCTTTAAGGTAATAATTTTTTCCTAGCTAATTTAAATTTATAGTTTTGCTAATACTATATGTCTATATATACTATATGTGGTATAGACATACTGCAGTATGTCTATTATAAATAAGGTCTTGAATTTTTATCATACTCATCTTTCACAGCTTTTGAAACGGACTTTAATGTTGTTCTCTTATCCCCAGAAGTTTCTTTACACTGCAGCTCCCTGGCATTTCTGGGTTTCAGACGCTTAGTTATTGGCACAGCCTGGCGTGAGGATGGCAATCAAAGTAGGAGCCGCAGGAAACATACACTGAGCACGCACTCAACGCCAGGCTCTGTAGCAGGATTTTATAGAATGTTGTATTCAATCTTCACAGCCTAACGCTGTTCCTAGATTAGAGGGGAGGAAACTGAGACTTAGGAGATGAAGTGCCTTGCACAAAATCACAGATGTAGCCAAGATTTAAATACAGACATTCTGTCCCAAAATCCTACAGCAAGGCATTGGATCAAATAAACTAAGGATTGTTTCCTGCCTTTTCCATTTGCCAGCTGCGTGAATTTGGAAAAGTTAATTAGCCTCTCTGGTTCATTTCTTTTTTTTTTTTTTGAGACAGAGCCTCGCTTTGTTGCCCAGGCTAGAGTGAGTGCTGTGGCGTCAGCCTAGCTCACAGCAACCTCAAACTCCTGGGCTCAAGCGATCCTCCTGCCTCAGCCTCCCGAGTAGCTGGGACTACAGGCATGCGCCACCATGCCCGGCTAATTTTTTCTATATATTTCTAGTTTTCCAATTAATTTCTTTCTATTTATAGTAGAGACGGGGGTCTACGCTCTTACTCAGGCTGGTTTCGAACTCCTGACCTTGAGCAATCCGCCTGCCCCAGCCTCCCAGAGTGCTGGGATTACAGGCGTGAGCCACCACGCCAGGCCTGGTTCATTTCTTTATATGATAATACCTGCCTGGGCTGATTGTTGTAAGGGCTAGGAGAGTATTTCTTTAGAATGAGTCGTGCTCAGTGGGAGCTCAAGAAGTGATGCCGACGTTTTCTTCTTTGATTTCCTTTTTAAACAATTCCTCCTTCTCCATGATCTTGGTGATCATTGTCATTTTAGTCTTTGCAGGTCATGCAATCTCTGTCACAACATGAATGTTATCATCGTGGTGTGAACACAGACATAGACCATTAATGAATGGTTGTGGCTGTGTTTCGATGAAACATTATTTACAGAAAGACGCATTAGGCCATTTTGAGTCATCAGCTGTAGGTTGTCAAACCCTGCGTTAGCACAGTTAATATTTCCCAAACCTGGGTAATTATCAGAATCACCTGAAGATTTTCCAAAACTAATCATTTCTTGGTTCCACCTTGCTTCTACCTTGGAACTGGGAATCTGTATTTCTTAAGGTCTCTAGAATTTCAAGGAAAAAGAGAATTCGGAAAAAGTTCCTCACTGGTATATTCAGATATATTTAAGGATATGTTACACACATAAAAAAAAAATTTCCCCATAGTGGCTACTAAAAACAAAAAAGGAGCAAATGCAAAATAAGAAAGCATTCTGAGAAAAAAAATCATTCTAATAAAAGTAAAACAATAGCAATAACCACCCCCAAATTTATAAATAAATCTAAATAACAAATGGACATAACAAAAGTCAAATTAGGTCTGGAAGGTAAAATTAAAGAAATGTCCTGTAATCTAGTACAAATAGACAAAGGAGAGATGTAAAATATAAAAGTTCAGAGTCATGAAAGATCAACCTGGTGGTCTGGCATTTATCTAATATTTGTTGTAGAGAGAGAAATGGAGAAAAAGAAATAATAGAAGAAAAATTTGCAGAATTGACCACATAATTCTTTATAATGAAGGCACCCGCAAAAATAGAATATGATGAATGAAGAAATGCCTACACTTAGAAACATTTTGATGAACTTTGAAAACTCAAAGGGTAAAGCATCATAAGAGCTTTCATAGGGAAAAACAGCTTATCTACAAAGGAGCAGCAGTTGAATTTGCAACAAGTTAGTTACTATCAGCTCTATATATCAGAAATTCTCCAAGGAAACTGCCAAACTGCCATTAAATTGGGAGGGCCAAATAAAGACATTTTTAGAAATGCAAGTACTTAAAAGGTTTATAGGTAGACATAGCCATTCTGAAAGTTACACACAAGGACACACTTCAGCAAAATGAAAACTGAATACAAGAGAGAGGAAGAAAAATAAATAGGGAATCCAGGACAACTTATAGTTAAATTTAAACTTATTTTAAAAAAAGTAACCACAGTCTATCATTGAGGGAAGAAAAGAAAACACATGCAGAGGTATAGACTTGTTCAAAGAACCTCTAGATAATGATAAATTCTAGACAAAGATAGAAATATAGGTATTAATTACATGTTAAATTTTTAAGAATAACTGGTAGGAGATTAAAATAAGATGCATAATTTTCAAACCATTAGATGACAAGAATGAACAAAGCTAGTGCCATACACCCAACAGAAGGTAGAAAAGGAAAAACAAACAACAAAGTGATAGAAAACTTAATATGGCAGGGTTAGCTCCAAATATTTCTTCCATACAATGAATAAAATTTTTCTTTTCTATAATTCTTAGAGTGAGTTTTTAAAAATCCAGTTATATATTGTTGACAAGAGAGAAACCTCAAACATACTGATGTTAAAAAATTCAACACAAAGGAACATAAAGAGTTATGTAAGGGACTTTTGGTTAAATAGAGTAAACACTCCTATTTAGCTTTGCTCCTTCTGCATCTTTGTATTTCTTATGTGCCTTTGGTAGGACACCATTGGAGATATTGACATATCTGATCAGTTTGCAATATTTTTTACCAGCTCAGTAACTTATATGATCTGAAACCTTGTTGCCTATAATTTCAGGATCCACCTCCTTTCTTTAATCAAGTCAGCACTACAGTAATCAAGGCCGAAAGGGTGGACCGTCTGCGGGAGGAAATACAGATAAAGCATGAAGCGGACTACAAGGAAGCCATGGCCACCATCAAGGATAACCTGAAATTAACAGAAGGTCCGGACATCAGGGAGAGTCTTCAGGACCAGATCCGGCAGTGGTTCATCGAGTGCAGGTGAGCATGAGCTGCGCGGTGGTTCACCCAGACGGTCTCTTCTTTAGGGTTGAGCTTACTGTACGTGTTTGACCGCGAAAGCACGCTGGTATAGAGTCACGGTGTTTCTTGGCTTCATTTTAGAAGAGTGAAATGCCAAATCTAAGAATTCAGAAATTAATTTTTTGACAAAGTTGCTCTTTGTCTTGTTTTTCAAGAAACATGGAAATATGGTCCACACAGTGCTTCTGTGACTGCATGGAATGGAACATCATGGGTGGATGGCAACCCCATGATGGTAGAACGGCACAGGCCAGGTCTGTCTGAAAGCCAGGGGACCCTGCAACCCCTTCTGGGACCTGACTGGCCTCTCCGTTTGTAAGCAGCTTGAGATTCTCAACCATGGTTCATCTCTGTCATAACCTTTGAGGCAGCTACTGATTCTTGGCCAGGTCTTAACACCTGGCCCCCAGGTCTCCCTGAAATGACGAGTGTGGAGGAGTTCTGGGGACAACCTCCAGGCCTTTTCGTATATTAAGGGTCTTCTTTAACACTCTTAAATGAAATGTTAAATGATCTAAAACTTCTTTACAAAAGATGGTGTTTAAAGATATCCTTTATTAGAGCGTTTTTCCACACAGTAGAATAAATACTTTGTAGGTAACCTAATTAGAGGAGTTTTTAAATCGATTTTATTTCGAGAGCGGAAGAACAGAGGCATAGGGTTGTGATCAGTCCAGGAGCCGTCTGTTTCCTCAAGTGGGTATTGTGCCCTAATTGTATCAGGTCCCAAGACCTGCGTCCCAAGACAGACGTCATCTCTGTTAGCTCATCAGGACCAGAGAATTTAGGTGTCGGCAATAGAAAAATCAGACTTCCTCTCGAAAAATTCTATTCGGTTTTATATCCATGGTAGGCAGCTTCCAAAGTGGCCTCCAGTGATTCCCCTGCCTCCCCCCCCCCCCCCCCCCCCCCCCCCCCCCCCCCCCGAGTGTGATCTACCCCTAGTAATTCACTCCTAAAGGAAAGGGCAGTGTTGCATTGTGCAATGATTAGGAGGCAAACTGGAGTCATTGCTTCCTGCAAAATCTCTGTGAAACCTTGGGCGAATCCTTTAAGTTCTCTGTGCGTCAGTTTCCTCCTCTGTGATACAAGGACAAAAATCAGCGCATTTCATTCATGTGCTGGACCTGCGTGTGGGCTGTGGTCATTTCCACTGTACTGGAACCCTCTGCCTCCAGTGCCTCCATGCATAAACTGCAGGTCAGTCGAGCCTGGGCCAGTGCTGAGAGAAAACTGGTACATAAATTTCAGGAAGAAGCAGTGAACGGTGCAAGCTAATGGTATTGCAGTTTTTCAGTCTTACCCAATTGCATGATTGTATCTGGAGAAAATACATTAGTTGAAATGATTTTGTGTGACTGCAGTCACAGAAATTTAGGCATTGTTTCAAAAGAATTAAGTCTTCTGATTAAATCACTTTGGTTCATACTTAAAACCTTCATTTTCATAGTTAGCGAGGATTATATGCCCTATGTTCAGGAACTTCCTCTCTTTTCTCATGTGTCAGAGAATAGGTATTCAAAAATACATTTCCTATTAGTGAAATGATTCTTTACTTTTATGTAGACATTTTAAAATTCAATTTATTAAGTGACAGAACCAAGGTGAAAGCACTATGTACAATTATAACCCCAAATAAGTTAAAATATACATATACATATATTCAAAAACATGTTTAACTTATTAAATATATGTTTTACATGCCAGGAGAATTTCTGGAAGGATACACCAGAAACTGTTAGCATGGCTACCTCTAGGAGCTAAAGTGGGGAGGCAGTTAACTTTTTATTTTTATTTTATATTCTTCTGGATGAAGTCTTTTTTTTCCGATAAGTACTATCTTTATAATAAAAACCTAAGTTACAAAATATATTGGAGGAAAAAGAAAGAAAGGTGATCAATTTGGATTGATTTTAAATTTTTAAAACACCCTAATTTTAGGAAAGTCGATGAATGCAGTAACTTGGACACTCTTGGGAATGGTGTTTTGATAAAAGTGAAGGGAGACCTGCGGCTGGCACTGAGTGCGAGTTGTTTTCCCACCTGAGGTCCCTGCAGGGCCGTGGGAGACTTGGGCGTGCCTGGATGTCGTCCCGGGAGCGCCTGCTCCGGGGCTGCAGGGTTTATGGGCTTCCTTTGAAGATCCCGCCCTGCTGGCCAGTCCCCCTGGGAGCACTGCCCTGACACCGTGGAGGCCAGTTAGTCGTCCTTATGGCTGGGCTGTGCAGAATTCACAAAGATACAGAAATTCCTCTTTCTGAAGTCCTACAAGGTCGAGGGTGGATTTATTTTCATAATTGGATTACATTTATCTGATTGACTTTGATAAAATCCCTCTTCTTGCTTTTTTAAATCAAAGGCAAATAAAAAGCAAATATTGTCTTTTGCAACATGAAACATGATCAGTCCTCAAAATAAATCCCACAATGACAACTCAACAAATTATTGAAACTTTCAATTATTAATACTATATGTTCCCACAATTCAGAATACTTACCTCATTTAATCAGAACTTATATTGGCCAAAAATTGTTTTCAAGTCAATCTTAAGTTATTTTACATGAAGTGTTTTTTCTAATGTTAAAAGTAATGCAAGCTTATTGTAGAAAATTTGCAAGATAGAGTTTAAAGAGGAAAATTTAAATCATCTATGATTTCAGTATACAGAGATATTATAGCTACTGTTAAATTTTTCAATAAATTTCCTTCTAGTTCTTTTCTCTCACATATATATTTTACTTACAGTTTTATGAATTCTTTCTCTAATTTTTAAAAATTTAACATTGGGTTTTCCTTTGTCCTTAAAATATTTCCCAAAAGCTGTTTTTAATGATTGCTCAACATTCAATTGCATGGATGCACTAAAGAATTGATTATAATCTTTTTTTAATATTTTGCAAAATTGACAAGGGAAAGCACTATCTCAGTAATCTTTTAATTTGCATTCATTTTATTCATGGGAGACATTAAAGAAACTTATGGATTTTTTGTCAGTAGCGTTTCTTCTTCCATAAAATGCCCTGTCATTTATCTATTTCCGTTTGTGGTGTTTTTTTTTTTTTTTCCTTAAGTAATCTCTAAAATGTAGTTGTATATGTTACAGATAGTAAAGCTTTTCGAATTATTGCAATAACTACTTCCAAGTTTACCTATCATCTGTCTTTTATTTTTTAACTGGCCTGTAGGAAAGCCAGAAGGCGAGGGAGGGTGAGAAACAACATAGGCGCCGAGAGCCAGGTGCCCGTTTTCCACCCCTGAGTGCACCACTTCCCTGACCTAACCCTCGTCCTCGTCACCTATAAAAGACAGAAACAGTTCCTGCCGCCCAAGGTTGCCGTGGGGATTAAGTGAGATAATGCAAATAAAATACTTGTGCCCCACAGATCTCTTGTTGAGGTTATGAATTTTATGTTTCCTATTTGAAATGAGATTTTCCCCAATATCCTTATTGTTAGTTGCACACCTCTCTATAATTTGTGTGTTACCTAACTAAACTCACATTAGCTCTCTTAGTTCTTCTGCTGACTCTCTTGGATTTCATGCCCTTCCTCTGATGGTTTTTGTCTTTGCTTCACACTCAAGCCCTTGGGGCCTAGAACTCTCTGGATAGTGTGACAGTTGTATTTATTGTCCTTTGTATAGGAGGAACTATTTGACGTAGCTATTTTTGTTAAATTTGCACCTTTGGAAACATGAATTCAGTTGGTGGGTGCTTCGGTGTTCATCAAGCAAACCGACTTCCTTGACTCAACCTTTCTTTGTGTTAGGAATGTTCCAGTGCCACTCTTCTAGTTATTTTAAAGTATACCCTAACTTATTGTTGATTATAATCACTCTGTTGTTCTATCAAATATTTTTCGTTCTATCTAACTAACTGGGTACATTTTTGTACCCATGAACCATAACCACTTCTGCCCCCATTCCCTGCTACCCTGCCCAGCCCCTGGTCACCATCATTCTAGTCTCTGTCTCCATGAGATCAATTGTTTTAATATTTAGCTCCCACGTATGCATGATAACATGTGAGATTTGTCTTTCTGTGCTTGGCTTATTTCGCTTAACGTAATGTGCTCCAGTTCCATCCATGTTGTTGCAAATGGCAGAATTTTATTCTTTTTGTGGCTATATAATACTCCATCATGCATATGTATCACAACTGCTTTATGCATTCATCCATTGATGTACACTTAGGTTTATTCCATATCTTGGCTATTTTGTGAATAGTGCTGCAATAAACATGGCAGTGCAAATCTTTTCGATATACTGACTTCCCTCCTTTGGATACACACCCAGCAGTGGGATTGCTGGGTCATATGGTAGTTCTATTTTTAGTTTTCCAAGGAACCTCCATACTATTCTCCATAATAGTTGCACTGATTTACATTCCCACCAACGGTTGTAAGAGGGTTCCCCTTCTCCACATCCTCAATAGCATCCATTATTGCTTGTCTTTTTGATAAAAGCCATTTTAACTGGGATGAGAGTGATATCTCGTTGTAGTTTTGATTTGCATTTCTCTGATGACTAATGATGTCGAGCATTTTTTCATGTACTTTTTTGCCCTTCATATGTCTTCTTTTGAGAAATGTCTATTCAGATCCATTGCCCATTTTTTAATTGGATTATTTGATTGTTTTCCTGTTGAGATGTTAGACCTCCTTTTATATTCTAGTTATTAATCCCTTGTCAGATGGATAGTTTGCAAATATTGCCTCCAAATTCTGTGGGTTGTCTCTTCACTTTGTTGATTGTTTTCTTTGCTGTGAAGCTTTTTAGTTTGATGTTCTGAGTGCTTTACACGTTAACTGATTTAACCCTTGTATTAGTTTGAAATTGCTGCTGTAACAAATTAGCACAAACCAAACTTGGTGCCTTAAAGCAATAGAAATGTTTATCTTATAGTTTGGAAGTCAGAAGACTGAGATCCAGGTGTTAGAAGGGTTGTACTCACTCTAGAAGCACCTTCCTGCCTCTACTAGCTCTGGTGGCTGCCGTATCCCTTGCCTTGTGGCCATATCCATCTCTGCCTGTGTGGTCACATGGCCTTCTCCTCTTCTGTCTGTGTCTAATCTCTCTCTGTCTCTCTCTTGTAGGACACTTAGTATTGCATTTGGGGCACAGCTGGATAATCCAGGATAAGCTCCCCATCTCATGGTTCTTAATTTAATCATATCTACGATGACTCTTCTTCCATATGGGATACCACTTACAGCAGTTAGGACCCAAAATCTTTGGGAACTGCTATTCAGCCTACTACAACCCTCAAGAACCCTATGAGATAAGTACTCTTATCCCTTTCATTCATTAATAGCATTCATATGAAGAACAAAAATTATAGAAGTTTGCATTAGTCTAGACCAGAGCTGTGCAGTGGGACTTTCAGCAGTGATGGGAATGTCCTTGTGTTGCTCTGTCTGGTATGGTAGCCACTAGCCACATGTGGCTGTTGAGTACTTGGGAGTGGCTGTGTGAAGAAGAGGATCTGAATATTTAATTATATTTAACTTTAATTCATTTAGATTTCAGCTTAGATATCCCCATGTTTGCTAGTGGCTATTATGTTGGATAACATGGGGACACTTGTTATCAGAAAACATCTTGCTATAATTTGCATTTCTCTTGGCTTGGGACCTGTCATGAACTGCCATCTAAGTTTCAGGATTTATCAATAAGCTTCCTTTTAAAGTATCATAAAGGGGTCTCAGCAGTAACCTCATCCAGCCACTCAGGGTGATAAATGAGAACCCTGAAGCCCGATGGGCTGCGTGGCCCCCAGCCGAAGACACAGCGGTCTCTCCTCACCTCCCTCACAGGCATCAGAGCCACCTGGGTGGTGTCATCTCTGGAAACTGGGACCAATTCTAGACCTTAGGGTCTTTACGGATGAAATTCTAAATTGTCTTGTTGTGGAGCGTTGGCGTTTCTCTGCCACCTACACTTGTTACTTATGTTGTTGAAAATATGCCTGATTCCAGCTCATTTTTTAATGCAGAGCGAGGTAACACCCCCACCCCTGGTAGGATTCTAGCTCTAGGATTGGCCCACGAGCACTTCTAGTCAGATTTTAGCACACTCCTTTTAATTCACGTAAGCTTAAGCACTCTGGAAGTGATGTGAATCAGGTGGCCTCATTTCATTCCCTAAGCCAACATGTAATCAGTCAGCAGCAGAGGTCCAGTGGGAAACGCTCAGGGCTTGAGGTCGTCTGGGCACGCAGCAGGGTGAGCCTAGATGCAGGTGTAGACCGGCCACTGCTTCAACTCTGATGGTGCGATGGTGTGTCTTGTGCATCTGTAATAAACACATACATTGCAGATGCCGTCCGCGTGCACAGATACGTGCACACACACACACACACACACACACACACAGGAGTAGGGGCCCTAGAGACAGGGTGCCAAGGTTCAAATCCCAGCTCTGTCATTTACAGGCTGTGTCGTCTTGAGCCGTTAGTTACTTAACTTCTCTGTGCTTTCATTTCCTCATCTTAAACTGGAAGCAGGGGAATATTAATAGTGCCTACCTCATGGGCAGGATGATAGAGATTCGTAAATATAAAACCCTAGGGACAATGTGCATCACTTGGTACACCCTCGAGAATGATCTCACACCTACAGGAAGACCATCAGATTCCCAGATACATACTTGCAGTCTGGAATGCTTGCATTTCCATCCTTCCCCGCGGTTTTATTCCTGAGTCTGGGACCTTCGTATTCACAGCCGTATGTGACTTTTGTGGCTCCCTTGGTCACGATGCTGAGTGCCAGTCCACAGAAGGAGAAGCTGGCTGCTGGTGGAGGCAGAGACCAGAAGGGCTGCAGGCACTGGGGTCGTCAACTGAGGGGTAATAACAGGGCAGACAGCGTGGAATGTGCTTCCAGTCCCCAGGGCAGGCCAGCAGCCCATCTCCAGATCACCAGCAAATGCACATTCTTCCTGCAGGAGGTCTTGGAAGGCTTCATTAATTTTTTTTTTTCAGTTTAAAAATTAAGATACAGTTTAAATGCAGCAAAACTCACCCCTTTCAGTGCACGGTTCTGTGAGTTAAGCTTTGTCATTTTTGGGCTTGTGGGAACATGTACAGATTCCTCATCTCTCCGCCCCTTCCAGATGCCTTTGGAACTCTAGAACTACCCCGCAAATGGACAGAGTGACACTACTGTTGTCCAGGAGAGCTTCAGGCAGTGGACAGAGATTTTTCTCAGAGTGATGTTGTTTGGAGTGAGGCGAAACTTCAGTTTCCATCGGCCTGGAAAAATCCAATGTCATGTCCTCACTTTCCTCCCTCTGCTCCAGCCTGACACTCTCCCTGCCTGCGTCTCCAAGGCCCCAGGCCTACGCCAGTTTCCATCACTTGTCCTGCCTTCAGAAGCTGTCCTATCTTTCCAGGGATGCTGTCTATCTCTTTACTGCTCCTACCAGGTCCCAGGAGCTGCCCATGCATGCCCTCACGGGAGCCCAAGGCTGGGACATGTCCAGTGGCTTTTCTAGGGTTCATGTTCGTAAGAGGCAGGGCTGGAATTCACACTCAGGGCTCTTGATTCTCACAACTCCAGGCTTGTCTCCTCCTCCTGAGCATCGAGGAGCAGAAACCTTGTCTTGAGTGTACTTGATTCCGTGGTGCAGAGGAGTGCTAAGTAGTCGGTGTCATTTTATTGAAAAAAACGGTGGTTGCCCAAAGTCACGTGGCTTACTAGGTACCACCTGGGAACCCAGGGCTTTCCTACTGCTCATTTCTTCTCTTTCTCCTACTTCTTAGTGTATTTATGCAGAGCATAGCAATGGTTCTGGTTAAAAGGAAGGAGAGACACAGAGAGAAAAAGAGAGGGGAGGGGAGAAAGAGAAGAAAACAATTGTGGGGTGGGAGAGAGCCAGCTGTGTCTTGCCCCAGTTATTTCACGGATGACGAAACGATGCGGAGAAGTCAGGTAACTCAGCTGCAAACATGCCTAGTTACTGTCAGATTGGGAACTAAGCCCAGGTGAGCACAGACGTTCTGAAACACGAGCATTGTGTAAAACCAGAATTGTTTCTCAAGGGAAAGTGCAGGATTGTTCTCCCTGAGGACGCTTAAGGACATCAAAAAGAAGCCACCCAAACGTTCACAATAGATCACCTCTGAGTAGTAGAGTCCTGGCTGTATGTGTTCTTTTCCTCTGTATTCCAAGCTTTCTGCGTGGAGCATGAATTACTTTCAGAATGCAAATGGAGGTTTTAGAAAGATGAGGGCAGAGTGAAGGTCACAGACAGGGAGGTGAGTTAGGGGCTCATTATTTTGAATCCCTTGTGTTGATTATGTTTTTAGTAAATTCTCAGCAGCTGTGGTCTGTAGAAGAGATGCACACACGTGTGTAGGTTACTCATATGAAAAGGCAAATAACTTTTTTCTACCGTTTGCTTTGAACCTAAAATATATTAGGTTGAATGGGAGACATAAGAAGAGGTGGGATGAGAACTTAAGGCCTCAGCATTATTCACTGAGGCTATAGGGACAGGTGCACCGCTCGCGTGAAATCGCAGGTTTTGATGTCAGTCGTTGCAGTAAATCAAATTAAGGACACCCGGCAGCTATAGGCTCGTGTGGTTTGTCCAGGCGCCAGGTCATGATGAAAGGCAGACTCGGGGCCCCTGGGCAAATGCACCGAATGGATTCCCTTTCCAGGGGCTGGCGGGCTGTTCTGGGTCGTACCTGCAGGCCACAGCACACTGTGATTCGTGCCTCTCTGTCCATCCCCCTGGACTGCAAATCTGAACAAGCGCCCACATGAGGCTGGTGTGGCATGACCTTGAGTAGCCATGGGTGAGAGTCATTGCTACCCTCTGCGTGCCTTCTAGAGCAGGGATTCACTCTAAAGAGCGGCAGAACGCCAGTAAAGAAGCATCCAGGGAATATAGAAAACCTCAAACCTACTGCATCTCTGCTACAGTCACCGCACCTGGGGAAGCAAGATGACTTTGGAATCACGCCTTTCTCAGTACTTAACACACTACAGCAGAGGCAGAGCTGTTCTTTGTGTGTGGAGGCTTTCGGTTTGTTTTAGCAAGCTTTTGATTTCTGATGAATGTCAACATTGATGTGTTGCTTTGAACAGAAATGATTATGCCTTTGTGTTTCATAAATATGGTAAGTATTCACTTGCTGCTTGATCCTACAAGGTTGGAGGATCTTTGAAATTAACCTTTAAACTCTAAAGCTGCTCTTTTCTTCAATTCACTCTGGTGTTGCTTATAAAAGATTACTTATTTTCAAAAGCATGCATAAGGAGTGAATTTAAAATGAGAATGGTTAGACATTTTGCTAACTTACACTTTTTCTCCTATGTTTATTTTCCTAAATGTTCTGGATTCTTGAGTTAGAAAAGGGAACGACCTGCTTCTTTCAGTGAGGAAGGGCTGCTGGGTGCACAGTGGCCAGGGTTTAGAGTTTTGAATGATGGGTCGGTGAACAGACAGGGTTGACAGTGTCTTTGAATGGGAAAACCTTTCCATTCCTTCCTAAAGTGGTCTATTCTTGCCTGGGTGTTAATTTTTCTATGCAAAGAAATATTTAAGATAGAAGGGTGAAAATTAAGCATTTATATCGTTTTCTCAACAGAAGAGTAACCAAAACCAAAGTAGCCAATTATGTAATCAGTAACATATTGTTGCTTTTAATAAAGTTAAAAGGTGAGATTGGGTAGGGAGTTTCCTGTAGAATTCAAGCCTGAGTACGATTCAAGATAATACTTCCAAACCAAGAGGAAAGCTTCAGTCCTAGGTGATAACTGCTAATAATATCCCAGTAATAAGTAGAAACAGCAATGAATAAATCAGATTTTGTAAAGTGCCACTGAGAAATTGCCTTGCTTTGCATACACCTTTTTCCTCCTCTCCTTTGAGGAATGGGGAGCCCCTCAGTTTCCCAAGGAGGGCCCTGGTAATTGAGTCCATGTGCAGTCAATTGCCTTTATTGAGTGTAAGTGAATTTATAGGCAGCAACTGACACCTTCGGAGGCTTCTGTGCAGTGGCACCAGCTGCTTTCTTTAGAACGCAGGAAAAATTTATGAGCCTGCTGACATTAATGGAGGTGGCTGGATAACTTGGGGGGGATCGGCCGGAAACCCCTCCATCCATATATTTTTCATACTTGATGAAACACAGATAAATCTCTGTCCTGTGAGTCTGAAATGGTGAGACCCGTCGAAGCTCAGTGTCAGACCTCAGGGGGGAAATTTATCATTTTAGTAGTTCTGCTTTCTAAATCACTGCGAACTCTAGGGCTGGTCATTTTCACGTTTGTGCAAGAATTTTTGATGATATGCATAAATTCTTAATAGGCCCTAACTTTACCAAATGCTGGTCGCCTCATGTTTGCTAACTAAAAGATACAAGGCAGAGGTGTTTTTCTTCCCCAGCTTCCTCAGATAGAAGAACAGAAAGGCAGATAGCTACGCTGAGCATATCTTTATTAAGTAACATTAATCATTGAATAAATTCTGTAAGAAGGTAACATTGCCCCCCACCCCAGCGTTTGTCACATGTAAATGGCAGAGTTTCTGGAGCTGGAAGCAACTGTAGAGATTGTCTAATAGGCACTCAACACTTATATTTTAATAACTGGATGGACAAACCTAGTTCAACTGCACCATTTGCAGAGAGGAAAACTAGCCAGGTTCTCACAGCGATGCAGTGATTTGCTCAAATCACAGAGCTAATTAGTGGCAGCTGCCCGGGTTTCTTCATTTCCAGTAAAATACAATTTTCCTTATACATCTAGCCTCCCAACTGCTTCTTTATCGGGTGTGAAGCCCTATTTTAAGCTTTCTGGTTGGAAAGTCCTTGGCCACCGGGCTCAGCCCTGTGCGGAGGGTCAGGCAGCCGAGTCTGTAGGTCCTACGTCACTCCTTCTGGTTCAAGGTTTGACTCTGCTTGGGCAAGTCCTGCTAAGCCTCCGTTTCCTCATCCCAAAAAATGCCAATGGCAAGAGTAATAACTCTCTCCCAGGATTGCTGGAGGGTTTCAATGAGACAATGATACCAAGTCCTGAGCATGTAGGTGCTTAACAAATGAATATGCTATCATTCATTCATTCGAACAAGTCTACTAAAGCTAGCTATCCAAAAATTAAATTGTATTTCAAATGACGCTAGGTTGTCTGGTTTAAGCACCGTTCCGTGTACAGGAGGGAACCAGCAGCCGGTGTGGAGAACGTGACCCCGCAGGGGGGTCAGGACATGGAAAGGCGCCAGACCTGAAGTGCTCTCTGGTACCTTCATGAAATCATCAACTTTGTCTGACAAATCCACTGTCATTGAGGCTGACTTGGTTCCATCGCATAAGTGGTAGTGCAATGACATGACAAGAAAGATCCTCTGACACAAAATACGTGGCAGAAATGACATGGATCCACTGCCGGTCCCTCCTCTTCCTGCCCTCCCCTCATGCCAGAGGCCCTGGGGGCCAGGCCTGGTCCTCCTGGTCCCCTTCCTTTCTCTCTGCCCATGATAGTCTCATCCTGGCTCATGGCTTTAAATTCCATGTATGTTTTGCTGACTCCCAAATGTGAATCTCCACCCAGAGCAGAGCGCTCACTTAAACTACAGCCGTGTAGATCCAGCTGCCCACTCAACAGCTCCCTGAGTTGCGTGCCGGTCATCTCAGGGTGGACATCCCAAACCCACTTGGGAGCTTACCCCTAAACCTGCTCCACCCACAGTGCTCCCACCCAGTGGTGGTAAATCTGTCCCTTCTGTCTCTCAGGCCAAAACCCTCAGTCCTGACTCCTCTCCTTCTCCCAGCCAGACATCCATTGGCTCCACCTTCAAAAGATGTGCCAATCCATCCACTTCTTGCCCCTCCCCCTTCCCTGCCGCTGGGGCTGAGCCGCGCCACCCCTAGATCGGACTGCGGCAGCCTGCTAACCATCTCCCTGTCCCCGCCCTCGCTCCCTGGAGTCTGTTTTCAGCAGGCAGGGTATTAGCTGTCTGGTGCTCATACCGCCACACGCTTAGTTGCTTTACACAACACACATTTGTTATTTCACAGCGTCCGCAGGTCAGGAGTCTGGCATGTAAGTGCTTAACAAATGAATATGCTATCATTCGTTCATTCGAACAGCACAGCCGGGTCCTCCCCTTAGAGTGTCACAGGCCCCACGCAGGTGTCAGCTGGGGCTGAGGTCGGGTCTGCGTCCAAGCTCTGGTGGTTGGTGGCAGCCTTCAGCTCCCTGCGGGCTGTCAAACCCAGGGCCTCTGGGTTCCTCACTGGCTGTTGGCTGGAGCTCACCCCCAGATCCCACCAGGTGGGCTTCTCAATGTGGCAGCTTGAGCTAGTCTGGAAACAAGGTGGAAGCTACAGTGTCGTGCATCATAATCCCAGAAGGGACATCCTGCACCCTGGCTGTATTCTGCAGCGTAAAAGCAAGTCACGGGTCCCGCCCACACTCCAGGGGAAGAAAAGCACAGTGGTGTGACGCGAGGCCAAGAGGCAGGGGCCACAGGGCCCTCTGAGAGTCCATCTGCCAGGCAGAGCCAGCATCGGCCCTAAGACCCTACAGCAGGTCTCAGCGCTGAAGACCCGGGGAAGGCGAGTCCAAGCTCACTGTCCTCTGGCCGATGAGCAAGCCCAGTGCTCCCAATATGCGGCGGCGTTCCCATCAGCCCTGGGCCGCACCCTTAAAGGAGCAGTGCCTCCACGCTGGGCCTTCTCCACAGGCATTCCAGCAGTTGGGAGACGCGGTTCCATGCTTCCAGCTTCCAGAACTGTCCCCCAAGTATGTGTTCTGTTGTTCATTCTAGCAGTAATCTGGAAGAAGGGAAGTTAGAGGCTTGTGCTCATCGTACTGAATTCCTATTCTTCAGGATAAAAAAAAAATGTATGTCATGATTTTTTGTTGTTGTTGTTTTTGTCTTTCATTTCCAACTTGTTTGTGCTTTGATTTTTCTTCTGGACTCAACTGTTATTTCGGAAGGCTTTTTTTTTTTTTGAGAGAGAGTCTCACTTTGTTGCCCAGGCTAGAGTGAGTGCCGTAGAATCAGCCTAGCTCACAGCAACCTCAATCTCCTGGACTCAAGCAATCCTACTGCCTCAGCCTCCCGAGTAGCTGGGACTACAGGCATGTGCCACCATGCCCGGCTAGTTTTTTCTATATACATTAGTTGGCCAATTAATTTCTTTCTATTTATAGTAGAGACGGGGGTCTCACTCTTGCTCAGACTGGTTTCGAACTCCTGACCTCGAGCATTCTGCCCGCCTCGGCCTCCCAGAGTGCTAGGATTACAGGCATGAGCCACCTCACCCTGCCTCGGAAGGCATTTTTAGATTTCCAAGTCGTTTAAAATTAGACCACGAGTGTTTATTCCCAGAAACATAAATAGTTATATAGTAGGAAATTCAAAATTATATAGATTAATAAAAGCAAAACAGTCATTTTGGTTCAGGCAGAAAAGACATTTGATAAAATTAAATACCCATGTCTTGTTTTAAAATTTTAAAAACAGAAAAGAGTTAATTCTTAGCATAATAAATATAAGCTCAATAAAGACAGAATTTTTATGTCTTCTGTTCACTGTTTTTTCCCGTAGCCTAGAATGGTGTCTAGCACATAGTAGGTACTCAATGAAATGTATGAATGAATGGATGGAATATAGACAGCTGTACTCTTAGTGGCCTTCCCAGGAAAGGAAAGGACAATGTGGATGACCTTTGCCCCTAAAAGTAACTAGTGGCACAATATAAATTATTGTTAATATAATGACATGAAAAGGAAATAAGAAATGAATATTTTAAAGAAGGCAACAATGTATTCCTTTTACAGTCAGTGATGAACTAAATATGAAATAAAAATATAAAATCTATATGAAAATTTAAGTCTGAGTGTTAAAAGGAAGAAATGAAAAAAGACTTGAATAAAAGGAGAAATATACCATGTTTCTGGTTAAATGGGAAGATGATAAATCTGCTCTAGATAATTTATAGAGATAATGCAATTTCAATTAAAATCCCAACAGGATTATTTATTGAACTTGAAAACATAATTATTAAAGTCATTAAGATTAAAATAAGAAAATAAGAGCAATAAGGAAGGACAAATGGCTCTGTATTTTCAAGTTTATTACAGAGAAAAATAAGGTAAATGCATTATAGTAATATAAAAAGCATAAACATAGATCAAAGTGGATAGCCCAGGAGCTGACAAAAATAGATAGAAATGAGTAATGTATGATAAATGAAGTTTTAAAAAAGTAATAAGAATGGAAACAATAGTGTAATAACTAGATTGCTTTAATTGTTAAAGCCAACAAGTCGTAGAAAGCAGAGTAAAGAATTTAACTCCCCTAATGAGAGGTCACAATTTCCTGACTGTAGAAACAAGAAATTTTAAAAGAAAATTGTACTAATTCCACAGTAAAAATTAAAAGGTCTATATAATAATCAAACTCTAAGACATAAAAGGAAACCTACCAAACATGAAATTTATTTTTATTATAAATTATTTTACTTTATTTAATTACAAACATAATTCCTGTTTGCCATAGCAAGAAAAATAATAGTGAAATGTATTAAAAAATTAACAGCCTTCCTCCTGTCCCATGCCTCCAAGCTAGCCCACGTGGGCAACTTTCTCGCCTGTCTTCAAGCACCTGCAGACATAAATACATTCGCAGGGGTTCTCCTCCGATCCCTTTTTCCTTTAAACAAAAGCATAATGATAACTCACATCCCATCACAGCCTGCTCTTTCCTCTTAACGTTGTATCTTGCTTCAGGAGGTGACCGGGCGTTTTCCAGGGAACTTCTATCCTCCCACCAAACATTGGGTTGGGGTGGACAGCATAGTTAACATATAATGCATCTTAATTCTTCCCATTTAAAATAATGAGAAATGGGCTCCTGGAGAGGGTTTCTGGTGCAGAGCGTCTGACTTTCAAGACAGGTTGCTGCTGTTAGCAGAGATGCCTGCGAGGTGTGCACTAAAGGGACCTGAACTGAACAGAGTGGCAGCGCATGGCAGGTCTAGACAGGCACAGGCCGGCACCGCTGCCCCTGAGGGTGCAGAGGGAGTTTCTCGGCCCGAGGGAGTCCCAGCCCCTGCTTCTAGATTGTGAAACTTGGGAGGAAAACTTCAGGGACAATAAGGAAATGGCAACAACGCTGCCTGACTCACTCAGGGGCCAGGCAAACACCCTTGTACAAAATGAGATCTCCCTGCAGAGACGAGAGAGTGGGCAGGTCTGGCCACCCCCAGCTCCACGCCAGAGCGGTGCCCCGGCAGGTGCGCTTGTCTGGGGCCTAGGGAGGCTGGGGACGAGTGCCGTAGCTGTGGACCAAGACAGGGATGGAGAGCCGGGTGGTGCAGCCCAGAACTTGGGTGGAGGTAGAAGGGGCAGGACTAGGGGAGAACAGGTTGGGATCTAACGAGGAAGGGCGCGATGCCTGGGATAAGGAAACGTTGCTTTGCACGTCTGAACCCCCACGTGGAGGCTCACTGAGGGAACGCAGGCTGGGACAGGGTGCAGGCCTAGGTTCAGAGCCAGCATGCTAGGTGGTGCCATTGGAGGTGATGCTCACTGAGTCAAGAACTAGGATGGATAGATGGATAGAAGCAGGAAGAAGTGTCAGAGGATGAGAGCCGCCCACCCGGGAATAACTCGCACACCAGGATGAGAGCCGTCCACCCGGGAATAACTCAAACACCCATCCCTTAGAAGACCAACTCTCCCGCAGGGATGGGACTGAGAGGTGGCTCCCAGGCATTTTTCTTTTGCAATACTCTAGGTGCAATCTGGGACTTAGTGATAGGGAGCGTCATCTGTTTTTGAAAAATATTAAGCAATCTCTAAAGTTTGTGGATGATCAGTGTTCATATTTAAATTATTAAATACTTTTTAGGAAGTGAACTAAATGAATAATTTAAAGTCCGTCCTTTCAAAATTAGTACTTGATTTAATACAAATTAAATATTGTCCCAAAAAGCTGAATCCTTGCTTTTAAAAATTGTAATCCCCGTGCTCATAGGTGACCACATGCTGACTAACAGCTCAGAAATACCTGGCTAATCCAGTCTTAGCAAGTCAGCATCCATTTCTCAAACTCTGTGTTCTGGTGACTTTTGCCTTTCTTGTTGCTCCTTTTCTGTTTTGTTCTGCGGGTTTGGGTGAAGTGATAGAGTCCTCCCACAGACAGCCCAGGTTATTTTTCATGCAACCATGTGATGAGTCCCATTTTCTGCATCGCTTGTTCCGTTTGGTGGTTCAGATGCCCAGTGAAAGAGCTGCTTTGACCCTGCCTGTTGCAGCAATTTGAGGACAAATGCAAGTTGGCGGAGGGGTGGGCGAGGAGGGCCGGGGGCAGGGCAGGATTCAGGAATGACATTCTAGCTCCCGTTGCACATTAACTTTATAAATCCAGCAAAATGATGAAAAGTTTAAAGATAATGAAGTGGCTTTGGAATTGAGATGCAAAGTATAACTGAGGGAAAGCTGTAGTTTAAATAATTACTATGCTCAGAGGTAGCATATTTAACACTTAGTAATGTTGCGGAGGATTGGAGATCAAAGTTTGTTTTAAGTGGAAAAGATCCTGCATCTATTAAAGTACTTTCCTAACTGCAAAGAGAAACCAAGATAATCTTCCAAAAACAACGTAACGTTCCCTTTCCGCCCCACCCCAAAGATACACACCTCTGCAAGACCTTTGGTGGTGAGATAAGAGTGAGCTACGTGAGAGCAACGTCTTTCAGCCTCTGGCTGCCATCAGTGCATCTGGAATCTAATTGGTACTAAACAGGTGTTTGTTGATTGACTATCTGAATGAAACGATGGATGGATGAGTGAGTGAGTGAGCCCACCAGAGTAATCCTATGATTGTAGCTCCACCGACAGAACAACCCGCCTCTTTTGTGACCTCCCGTCATCCTCGATGCTGGTGCCTTTGTCCACCGACCCCCCCAAAAAAACCCACACACGCTATTGTGCTCCGCTCCTTTCACATTGTGCTCGCTGAGGAGCTGGCCACATTCCTGTGAAACAAGCTCACAGGGACACTCAGCTCAGCTCACCTCAGCTCAGCTCAAGACACCTGAGATGTCTCATCTGGACAATGGCTTAGCTGTCCTTGATGTCTGAGGAGCGCTCATGTGGAAGATGATCTCTTTGTCCCCAGGAGATGAAGCGACGACCCAGGGAGTGAGGTGACAGTCGGTCCAGTGTCGGAAAGTACACTTTCGACACTGGGGGGCGGCTGTGGAGGGGAAGCATTTAAGCAGCAGCCGAGCAAGTAGTTCCTACAGTGTGTCCAGGACCCTGGGGGTCTCCAAGACCCTTTCAGGGCATCTAAAAGTCAAACTGTTTCAAATGAATGCTGAGACGTCACTTGCCTTTTATGCATTGCTGACATTCGCACTGACAGTGCCACGGCAGACAGGCCACCGCTGCGGGCGCCTTGGCAGGGATCAAGGCAGCGGCCCCAGGGCAAAGTCATCTCGGGCTTCACTGCCATGTATGCGCCTGCAAAAGAAGAAGTTCCTTTTGACAATGTTTTTGAGGATGCAGCAAAAAAATAACTAATTTTATTAAGACTAGTCCCTTGAAATGCACAGCTTTTTAATATTCTATGTGACAAAGTCAGAAGCGCCCATAAACGTGGTGAAATGCACCAGCACTGGGAAGAGCCACATAATTCAGTGAGCCATTATTTTCCAGGGACCAGGACGTGAGGTTACAGTCATGCCTGGTTAGAGAAAGGTCTGTTCAGAGCGCAAGAGGTTCCCTTGGACTTTAATGTGTCAGAGAGGAAGGTCCGTTTATTGACGTGGTTTCAGATTCCACATCGTAACCAGCCTTTGGGACGCTGCCACTTGTCTAGTTGGGGTATAGAATCAAAGCAGAGTATTCACAGTTGTCTAAAAAACTATTAAAATATTTCTCCCTTTTCCATTCACATCTGTGTGATGCCATAATTTCTTCCTCTACTTCATCCAAAACAACACGGTGCCAAGACTGAATACAGGTGTGAACTTCGGCTCACTCTCATTAAGCCATACGTTGAAGAGACTTGAAAATGTGCAAAACAGTAACATTCTTCTCACTAATTTTTTTTTTGTTTTGGAAAATGTATTTATTAATAAAAATGTTTTTGTGTTAACATATAATGGGTTTACTATTTTTTAATGAGCTAAAATGCATATTTTAGAAATTTCTAAGTTTTAGTGTTTACTACAGTAAATATCAATAACTATAACTCATATAATAAATGTTCCTTGGGACCCCAAAAATTAAGAGTATAAAAGATTCCTAAGGCCAAAAGTTTGAGACCCACTTTTGTAGGGTCATTTTAAACATGGTGGTCTCTTGCAAACCTTAGATTCTATACCTCTGTGAATTAATGGAACTAACTTGGCAGGCAGTCTTTCTGTGGTAGAATAAATATAACATTCATCTCAAAGTCAATTTATCTTAAAAATATTAAGTACATATCCTTTCTGAAATTCTCAACATTGAATTTTAAAGTCTGCTTTTTAAAATACAGGAATTATAAGGTTACAGAAAAATAGTACTCTTTGGAACCCATAAAATATAGGCCTCAGCTTGACTAAAACCTAAAGCATGGGTGTGTATTTCATTCACTATTATGAACTTCGTAATTTGTACAACCCCATCCGTCTGTTTAGTTTCAAAATCTTGTGTTTATCCTAAATTTTAAACAGGAAGAAATGATTTGTGCTTCTGTCTTCATTCTTAACTCAAGCACAGAGCATCTCAGTATTTATAAAAATAAAAGGAGAAAGAAAAATACAATCTATTTTAAAGGGAAATGTTTGTCTCTTGAGGAAGGAAACCTGCTACTGAATGTCTCCAGTTCCTTTTGCTCCTTAGAGATAGCATATCGGCCCTCCATCTGCAGGGAACCCCACCCTCAATAACCATCATTCAATTAAATGGACATAAGCAGATAAATTAATGCAGCATATAACAGACAGGACTTCATTCATTTCTATTTTAATTTTCTTTTTTTTTTTTTTTTTTGCCTCTGCAGAAATTTAACTGGTACATTTCCTGACTTCCCTGATGTAGAAGACGGTGGCTCAGCTCTTATTTTTTCTAACAAGACCCCACAACAGGTACAAATATATTTGAGAAATGAAATGTAAATATATCATAATCACATTACTTTAAATTTTATTTTATTTTATTTTATTTATTTATTTATTTTGAGACAGAGTCTCGCTTTGTTGCCCAGGCTAGAGTGAGTGCCGTGGCGTCAGCCTAGCTCACAGCAACCTCAAACTCCTGGGCTCATGCGATCCTGCTGCCTCAGCCTCCCCAGTGGCTGGGACTACAGGCATACGCCACCATGCCCGGCTAATTTTTTCTATATATATTAGTTGGCCAATTGATTTCTTTCTGTTTATAGTAGAGACAGGATCTCGCTCTTGCTCAGGCTGGTTTTGAACTCCTGACCTCAAGCGATCCGCCCGCTTCGGCCTCCCAGAGTGCTGGGATGACAGGCATGAGCCACCGCGCCCGGCCTACTTTAAATTTTAAAGCTAATGGGTTTGTAGTATTGTTAGGCCTTGGTTATTTCGCTACAAATATGTATGTGAAAATACTCTTGGGTGTTTATCAATGCAGATACTTTCAACTTCATTTCACAATAAATTCATCCTTTTTCCTGTCTTACCTCTGACAGACATGTGACAATGTGCAGTCGTTCTCTTAGTAAATTCTGAGCAGCTTGATTGCAGGCTCCCTTTGTGTTCTGCTCCCTGCTTCCCTCTCCCTCTCTATCCTCCTGAGCTCATGGGGCTATTCCTTGGGTGCCTTTGGCGTGTCACATTCTTCCCTAGCGCTAGGCGTCCTTCCGCTTAGTTCCTGCGCACCTGCTGAGCCCCAGCTCCCTGCCGTATCAATGTTCTAAGAGAGAAACACCTTTGACCATCTCTGTAGATGCTCCAGAGGTGTTGGATGAGATTGAAATCTGATGCAATTCTTTTAATGTCTTAATAAACTAGAAATAAGAAAGCTCTTCTTAGCTCACTGTATTTATCATAGAAACCAAGGGAAGCTTTTCATCAAACTCAATGATGAGGCGTTAGAGACATTGCCATTAATAGTGGCAATCAGGAAAAGACTAGTTGTTACCAGCCTTATTAGTTAATATTTCCCTGGACATTGTGAAAAATGCAATAAGATAGAAGAAGAAAAGTTATAAATATTTTTAAAGTGATAAATTCATAATTGTTTTAAGATTATATGATTACCTTTCTAGAAAACTCAATAAACTTAACAAGAAATTATATTGACAAATTATACAGAATTATACAAAATTATATTGACAAAACTTTGCTGAGGAAAATGAAGGAAGACTTGAACAAATGGACTGAGGGATTGTTTCTCTGGCTAGAAAGACTCAATAAAGTACAAATACACATTGTCTTTCCATTATTCTATGCAGTTAATACAATTCCAGTCAAAATCAAAACGATTTTATTGACATAGTTATTTTCAAGTTTATCTGGAAGAATGAATGCATGGAAATATAAAAAAACATTTTCTTAAAGGGCTATAATGATGAGGAACTTGCCATATTGACATAAAAGAAACTATAAAGATAAAATAATTAAAACACCATAATATCAGAGAAAGAATAGACAGATAACAACAACAACAAAAATAACAAGTAACATTTATTGGACAGATATTCTATGCCAGATACTAAGCAAAGCACTTTATGTAAATCAACTCATTTAATTCTCCCAACCTATGAAGATCAAATCATTTGGCCAAGTTCACAGTTAATAAGTTGTAGAGCTGAGATCCGAGCCCAGGTAGTCTGACTTTAAAATAGTGTGCTCCGAAACTGAGGCGGATATAAATTGAACTTTAGTAATATACCAGTGACATTTCAAATAACTGGGGAAGGATGGACTATGTGATAAATAATATTGGGACAACTGACTCACCATTCAGCAAAATTAAGTAGATCCTCCCTTATTATCCAAAATAAATTTCACATAAATATTTACATGTAAAAACATTAAACCACAAATTATCAAAAGAAATTATTTAAATATTTAATAATCAGAGGGTGGGTGATCATTTTTTAAGCATGTCACCATAAGCAGACATCATGAAGAGAATAGGCTGATGTATTTAACTACATTAAATTCAAATGGCAAAAAAAAGAGTCATAAATGAAGCTAAAGTTATATAATGAACCAAGGAAAATATTTTCAACATATGTGATCACAGGTATCTTTCCTATATATAAGAGTTCTTAGAAAATAATAAGAAAAATCAGAACACCCCAATAGAAAAGAAAGCAAAGAATATGACCAGGAATTTAATAAAAGAATTTTTTTTAAATCACTAGCAAAGAAATTTAAATATAAAGTAACATCACTGTATCTCTCTTCACCTATCAGACTGGTAAAATGTTTAAATTGTGGTAACTGGAATTGGTGTGCATATGGAGAAAAGTCACTCTCATACATCGCTGCTGGACACATAAATTAGCATGGTGTTTTTTAAGGGACATGGACCAAAAAGTTTTAATGTGTATTCCCTTTGACTCATAAATGCTATTTAAGGTGTGCACACTAAAGAAATAATAGCAAGTTAAGCTGTCGTAGATCAGAGGTCGACACACTTCTCTCATAAAGGGCCAAACAGTGAGCATCTTAGCTCGTGGCGTATACGTTCTCTGCCACAACTAGCCAGCCCTGCCATCACAGTGTGAAAGCAGCCACGGACAGTGCACGTGCGAATGGGCGTGGCCACGTCCTGGTAAAACTTCACTCAAAAACGGGCAGCCGGCCAGGCCTGGCTCATGTGCCGTAGCTTGCAGACCCCTGCCATGGGCGATTGAAAAGCTGTTCGTGTCTGCCATTGTTCATAGCACTGACAAAGAAGAAAACAGCCAATGCTTTTTAACAGGGAATTAGGTAAGTGAAGGACCAGGCGGCAGGAAACACCAAGCCGTAGATCAGCATTTCAGGGCCTCCGAGCTACCGACCCGCAGTCAGCCTCCCTGTGCCCCTGCTCCCCTGGGTGAGCCTTCGCGATCACGAACACAGGGCCCCCTTCCCTCCACTTGTGCATCAGAAACCCACCTGGGCTCCCAAAGCCCGGCCTCCGCCCTCCAGAGGACTCCTGCCTTCTCCGTGAGCAACGTGAGCTGCGTGAGCTCTGTGAGCACCAGTGACCTTGTTATTTGGCAATTCATCAAGCCCTGCCTTGAGTGATTGTCATTTTAATTTGCTGTTATTTCAGCTTTGTGCATGTGTAGGTGTCCCTCCAGCTAAATCGCTGGGGCACAAGTCTTGTCTTGAAATTCCATGGAAAGCAGCCAAACACGTTTTGTGTCAGTTTAGAAAGGTGGCAATTATAGAATTCAGAATGCTGGTGGAATGTCTAAGCTGTCCACCAGAAACATTAAAAAGTAGACTCATCATAGTCAAACTAAAAACAAAGGAAAGGTGAGGAGGCCAGGTTAATACGTTAAAGTAAAAGAAAGGGAACACAAAGCAGCTTAACTCTAAAAGGCAGATGATTGAGGAGTCAGAATAGCACAGTGAGTAGAGATCACAGTTGCACCTCACACTGGATCCACAGCCTTAGATGAGCTACTTTGCCCTCTCTAATTCAGTTTCCTCATCTGTAAAGAGAGCCTAGCAATACCTACCTCCCTGGGCTGCTGTAATAATTAGATGCGATGATACATGTGACATCCTTAGAGCAGAGCTTGGCACGTTGAAATCTTTCAGAAAATCTTAGCAATTTTTACTAATGTTAGTATTATTATAGCAGTACTAGTACGAAGAGATAGTAGACCAAGCATAATCATTGTAACAATGTACACATATGGTTAAATCTATATTTATAAAATAAAAATAATACAAATACTATTTATGAAATGAGCATAACATTAATACCAACCCCTAGAAAAGACTGAACATGATAAAATCCCACAGATCAGTCTTCTTTATGAAACACAAAAATTTAAGCTAAAATATTAGCACACTGCAACCAGCAGCACATTAAATAAGCAAAACACCACAATCAAGTAGCAGTCATTCTAGAATGCAAGAGCAGTTCCAGTTTAGGATGTCTGTGAATACACTGCATGATGTAAAGATATCCAAAAGGAAAAAACCCTAAACTCATCACTGTGGGTGCTGCAAGGGTGTTTTACAAACTCATCGTCCACTCTTGATATTTAAAAATAAATCTCCACAAAATTGGAATATATGGATACTTACTGAACATGACAAAATATTTCTTAGTTCAAAACCCAATGTCACGCTTCATTAAATTCACTTGAAACATTTCCACTAATAGCAGGAAAAATACAAGAAGGGCCGTTAGCACTGGTATTATTTAGCATTGTGAAGTAGGAACTACAGAATGCTATTAGGCAAGAGAAAGAACGTAGAGTTACAGAAAGCGGAATGGAAGAGATAAATGATCACTATTTTCAGATATATGCTATACTTAGAAAAGCAAAGAGAATAAACTGAAAAACTCCTTTATATAAAATGGGACATGAGATCAGGGATTATAAAATTAACATGCAGAAAGCAACAGCCACTATAGCTACAAACAGCAGCTAGATAGAAAATATCACAAATGAGTTCATTTACAACAGCAACAACACAAAGGTCAAATGCCCGTGAATAAACTTAATAATCGATATGTGTTCTATGTGAAGAAAAGCTTAAAGTGCTTCTAAGGGATGCAGATGAGGAAATGGGAACACACACCTTGTTTCTAGGGGGAGTGCTCAACCCCATAAACACTTCAGCTCTTCCAAACATCATCTACAAATGGAATATGATCCAAATAAAAATACCAACAGCACCATGTTGGGGTACTGCGGGAGGAGAGACAGGGAAGGGTGATCACACCAAACTTTAAGTAGAAAGCAAGGAACCAAGAATAACCAGTAGAATTCTGAAAGTGAAGCCTAATGAGGAAGAACCATTCCTGCCAGGTATTAAAGTATTCTTGTGAGCCCATTGCTACAGACAAAGGACTAAAAAGACACATCAATGGCAAAGAACAGAACATCAAATAATATACCCAAATTCATGTGGAAATTTAGTATATAATAAAAGCAGCATCTCAAATGTATGAGAAAAAAAGGAAATAAATGGTAGAATAGCCAGGTTGGTCACCTGACAAAGAAGAAAATTAAATTCCTATCTCTTTATACTTTACTTTGGAATGATTCCAAATGGATCAAAGATCTAAATGTAAAACAAAACAAAAACACAAAAGGACTAGAAGCAGCCAAGAAAGAAATATATCATAACCCCAAAATGGGAAAGACCTTTCTACCTATCATGCAAAGCCAGGAGTCAAAGAAGAAAAAAATTGATAAATTCAATACACACACACACACACAAAAATTTAAATCTACATGGAAACAATGACCTTGGGTAGGCAAATGACAGATGACATGGAGAATTATTTGTAATAAGTATCACAGACAAGAGATCGTTTTTCTAAAACATAAAGAACCCCTACAGCTCTATAAGAATAAGATCAGTAACCTAATACAAAAAAATAGCAAAAGGATATGAGCAGCCACTTTTCAGAAAAGAAAACCCAAGTCGATTTGAAACATAATAAAAGATGTTCAACATGTGAAAAGATGATCAACCTCACACATATAAAAGAAATGCAAATTAAAACTATGCTGACAAAATTGATCAATTGAACCTCACCAAATTTAAAACTTTTGCATTTCAAAAGACACCATTAAGAAAATGAAAAGACTGAGAGAACACATTTGCAAAACCTATACCTGCTAAAAGACTTATATCCAGAATATATGAAGTACTCTTACACTTCAATAATAGGAAAACAGATAATTCAATCAAAGAATGAGCAAAAGACTTGAATAGCCACTTCACAAAGGAACATATATGAATAGCTAATAATAACATAAGAAGATGCTCAACTTCATTAGTCATTAGGGGAATGAAAATTAAAACTACAATGGGATACTATTTCACACCCATTAAGATGGCTATAATCAAAAAGAAGGCAATAACAAATGTTCAGGATGTGGAGAAAAAGAAGAAACCTTCATATATAACTGATGGGAATGCAAAATGGCGCAGCCACTTTGGAAAACAGTTTGTCAGTATCTTAAAAATTAAACATAAGTTTACCAAAGGACTCAGCAATTCCACTCTTAACATATGTCCATATACAAAAAAAAATTGTACATGAATATTCTTAGCAGCATTACTCAAAAAAGCCAAAAATGTGAAACAACCTAAATATTCATCAATGGATAGGCAAAATGTGGTATATTCATGCAATCGAATATTATTTGGCAATTAGAAAAGGAACAAACAACTGGCATAGGCTACAATATGAATATGCCTTAAAAACATTGTACAAAGTGAAAGAAACTGGACATAATAGACTATATAGTATATGATTCCATTTATATGAAATGTCTAGAAAAAGTAAATCTGTAGATACAGAAAGTAGATTAGTGCCTGCCTAAGAAGAAGGGGAGGAAGAGCAAAGGGAATAATAATTAATGAACATGAATGGGTCTTATTAGGATGATGGAGATGTTCTCAAACTGACTTACGGTGGTGGTGCACAGCTTGATAAAAAAAACATATTCCACACAAATGGAAGCCAAGAGAAAGCAGGAGTAGCTATTCTTATATCAGATAAACAGACTATAAATCAACAACAATGAAAAAAAAGACAAAGATGGTCCTTGTGCAATGATAAAGGCATCAGTTCAACAAGAAGACATAACAATCCTAAATATATTAGGCCATTAAATATGAAATGTCCAATTGTGAATCAAAAGTGTAGTTGATTATATCTCAGACAAAAAGCAGTACAATTAACCTAAACTATTGACACAGTTTTGCCATCTTAATGGTAGCTTGTTTATGCCAGCAACAAAGAAAGCTGGAGAGTGAGTGGCAATGAAATCTCAAAAGGTATTTTACACAGCTTGTTGAGAATTAAATAATTTTCCTTGTAAGAAATGGTCCAAAGCCTGGAAAAGGTGGTAGTCAGTTGGTGCAAGGTCTGGTGAATATGATGGATGAGAGTTTCCAAGTCCAGCTTCTATAGTTTGAGCAGCATTGTTTATGACATGTGGTTGAGCATTGTCTTGCAAGAGGATTGGCCTGTCTCTGTTGACCAGTCTTGGCTGCTCAAGACTGAATGAGCAGAAAAGAATCCATGAAAAGATTTCATTCAAATGAAAATAATCCATTTTTCATCACACATAACAATACAGTATAGAAATATGGCAAGCTTCAAGATGATTTCTCTGCTGGTGCTTATTTAATTCATGTGGAACCCATCTATCCAGCTTCTTTACCTTGCCAATTTGTTTCATATGATCCAATATTGTTGGAATAGTGACATCAAACCTTGCTGCTAATTCATACATAGGTTGAGATGGATTCACTTCTGCTATAGCTTTCAGCTCATCATTATCCACCTTGGTCTCAGGTTACCCATGTGGCTCATTTTCAAGATTCAAATCACCTCAGTAGAACTTCTCAAACCATCCATGAACTGTGCATTTATTAGCTACATCCTTCCCAAAATCTTCGTTGATGTTTCCAGCTGTCTGCACTGCATCAGTTCTATGACAGGACTCATACTCGAAAAGAACATGAATTTTTTACTTATCCATGGTTTTACAAAAATTGCTGTAAAAAAATTTTAAAGATAATCACAAACCAAAATATGTGTATGAAAGACTGCAGATGTACCTTCACAATAAAAAAATAAATAAAACAAGAAATGTCAAAGTGAAATGTCAGAGATAGCAACTGTCAAACTTAGTACTTAAGGAAATCAGACATTTCATACTTCGTAACCTAATATATGCACCTAACACCAGAGGTCCCAGATTCATAAAACAAACACTACTAGACCTAAGAAATGAAATAAACAGAAATATAATAGTTGTGGGGTATTTCAGTACTCCACTGACAGAATTAGACAGATCATCAAGGCAGAAAATCAACAAAGAAACACTAAACTTACATGGCACTCTATAGCAAATGGACTTACCACACATTTACAGAATATTTTACCCAACAAATGCAAAATATATTAATACATTCTTCTGTTCAGTACATGGAAGATTTTCCAATATAGACTGTATGTTAGGCCATAAAACAAGTCTCAGGAAATGTTAAAAAATCAAAATCATACCATATATCTTCTCAGACCACAGTGGAATAAAACTAGAAATCAATTCCAAGAGGAACTCACAAAACTATACAAATACATGGAAATTAAACAACCTGCTGCTAAACAATCTTTTTGTCAATTACAAAATCAAGATAGAAATAAAAAATTTTTGAACTAAATGACAATAGCAATACAAGCTACCAAAATCTCTGGGATGCTGCAAAAACAGAGGTAAGTTTATAAGACTAAATACTTACGTCAAAATGACAGAAAGATCACAAATTAACAATGTGTCACACTTCAAGGAACTAGAAAAATAAGAATGAACTCAACCAAAAGCTAGCAGAAGACAAGAAAGAACAAAGAGCAAAGCAGAACTAAGCAAAATTTATACCAGAAAACCAGTATAAAGTGTCAATGAAACAAAAAGTTGGCTCTTTGAAAAGATAAACAGTATAGATAAACCACTAGCTAGATTAACCAAGAAAAGAAGAGACAGGATTCAGATAAGCTCAATCAAAAATGAAAAAGGAGACATTATAATTGATACCACGGAAATACAAAATATCATCTGAGACTACTAGGAACACCTCTCTGCACACAAACTAGAATATCTAGAAGATATTTATAAATTTTTGGAAACACACAACCTCCCAAACTTGTATTAGGAAGAAATAGAAATTCTGAACAGACCAATAATGAATAGCAAGATTGAGTCAGTGATTAAAAAAAAAAAATCTCCCAACAACAACAACAAAAAACAGGACCAGACAGATTCACAGCCAAATTCTACCAGACCTACAAAGAAGAATCGATACTCATCCTACGGAAACTATTGCATAACATCAAGGAAAGAATCCTCCCTATCACCTTCTGTGAATGCCTGGTAGGTCCATTTGTTCTAGAGTCCTTTTTAAGTCCTGTATTTCCTCATTGATCTTCTGCCTCAATGATTGGGCCAGTTCTAGCAAGTATAACTCTGATACCAAAGCCCAGAAAGGACACAACAAAAAAGAAAACTACTACAGGCCAATATTCCTCATGAATATAAACACAAAAATCCTCAACAAAATACTAGCAAACTGAATCCAACAGCACATCAAAAAAAATAATTCACCATGATCATGTAGGTTTCATCCCATGTATACAAGCATGGTTCCACATATGCAAATCAATAAGTGTGATTCACCACATAAACCAAATTAAAAACAAAAATCACATGATCATCTCAATAGATGCATAAAAAGCATTCGATAAAATCCAGCACCCCTTCATGATAAAAACCCTTTACCAAGTAGGCACAGAAGGAGCATACCTCAAAATAATAAAAAGCCATATATGACAAACCCACAGCTAACATCATACTGAATGAGGTAAAGTTGAAAGCATCTCCTTTAAGAATTGGAACATGACAAGAACAGCCACTTTCACCACTTCTATTCAACATAGTTCTGGATGTCCTAGCCAGAGCAATCAGGCAAGAGAAAGAAATAAAGGACATCCAAATCAGAAAAGAGGAGGTCTGACTCCTTCAAAAGACCCCTAGAATAAATAAATAAAGTCAGTAAAGTCTTGGGTTACAAAATTACTGCACACAAATCAGCAGCATTTCTACACAGTAATAATAGCCAAGCTGAGAATCAAATCAAGAACTCAATACCATTTACAATAGCTGCAAAAAAGAAAAACACCTGGGAATATATTAATACTTAACCAAGGAGACAAAAGATCCCTACAAAGAGAAAGAAATCATTGATAACACAAACAAATGGAAAAACATCCCATGCTCATGGGAAAGACCAATATTGTTAAAATTACCATACTACCCAAAGCAATCTGCAGATTCAATGCAATTCCTATCAAAATTCCAATGACATTGTTTCACAGAAATAGAAAAACCAATTCTAAAATTCATATGGAACCACAAAAGACCTTGAATAGCCAAAGAAATCCTAAGCAAAAAGCTGCAAGCATCATACTTCCTGATTTTAAAATATATTTCAAAGCTATTTTAATCGAAACAGCATTATATTGGCATAAATACAGATACAAAACCCATTGGAACAGAATAGAGAGCCCAGAAATAAACCCACACATTACATTAAATTGATTTTGACAAAAGTACCAAGAATACACAATGGGGAAAGGACATTCTCTTCAATAAATGGTGTTAGGAATACTGGATATCCACATACAGACCAATGAAATTGGATTCTTATCTAATACCATATACAAAAGTCAACTCAAAATGAATTAAAGACTTGAGTAGAAGACCTGAAACTGAAATTTTATGCAATGTATAGCATCATGTTTTGATATATGTATACATTGTGGAATGAAAAAAAAGCTAAATAGCATCAATTATATGTTAGTATAGAATAGCTAGTATATTTCTAGTAGTTTTACTAGAAAGTAGGCATATATCTAGGAAAACTACTAGAAGAAAACATAGGGGGAAGCTCTGTGGCATTGGTCTGGGCAATGATTTTCTGGATATGACCCCAGTTGCACAGGCAACAGGTGTAAAAATAGATAAATAGGATTGCATCAAACTAAAAAGCTTTTACACAGCCAGGGAAACAATTAACAGAGTGAAGAAACAACCTATGGATTAGAAGAAATATTTGTAAACCATACATCTGATAAGGGGTTATTATCCAAAATATGTAAGGACTTCAAACAACTCAACAGCAAGCAAACAAATATTAATAACATGATTTAAGAAATGGACAAGGGACCTAAATAAACATTTCTCAAAAGGAGACATACTAATGACCAACAGTTATATATATGGATTTTTCCTCAACATCAACATTTTTGTTCAAGACCACAGAAAAATGCAAATCAAAACCACAGTGAAATACCATCCTACTCTTATTAGAATAGCTATGATCAAAAAGATGAAAGATAACAAGTGTTAGCAAGGATGTGAAGAAAAGGAAACCTTTTTACACTTTTGGTGAGAATGTAAATTAGAGAATGCCATTATGGAAAACTATATGAAATTTCCTCAAAAAACTAAAAGCAAAACTACCGTATGATCCAACAATCTCACTACTGGGTATATTTCCAAAGGAATTGAAATCAGCGTGTCAAAGAAATATCTGCACTCCCATGGTCATTGCAGCGTTACCACAATAGCCAAGATATGGAAACAACTTAAGTATCCTTCAGCGGATGAATGGCTAAAGGTAATGTGGTGTTTATACCCAGTGGAATACTATTCAGCCTTTAAAAAGAAGGAGATTCTGTCATTTGTGACATTATGCTAAAAGAAATAAGTCAGGCACGGAAAGACAAATACTGCCTCTCACTTACATGTAGAATATGAAAAAATTTAAGCTTACAGAAGCAGAGAGTAGAATGGTGATTACCAGGGCCCGGAGGAAAGATAGGGGAGCGGGGAAGATGCTGGTCAGAGGGTGCACAGTTTCAGTTAGACAAGAGGAAAGAGTTCTGGAGACATGCTGTACAGAGGTGACTATAATTAATAGTAATGTATTGTTTATTTTTAAATTGCTCAGGAAATAGGTTGCAAATGTTCTCATAACAAAAAATGACAGGTACATGAGGTGATGGATATGTGAATTTGCTTGATTTCATTCCACAGTGTATGTGTGTGTGTGTATATATATATATATCTCAAAACATCATGTTGCACATTGCATAAAATTTTTATCATTTATACCTTAATAAAAAAAGAAAAAGAAAAAAAGAAAGTAGGTCTCGTTGGTTGGTTAATAACATGGGGAGAAACCCTCTCACTATATGTATGTGTAATTACTCTTTCATAATTTTTGAACTGTGAGTCACGTAAATGCATATTCAAAAATTAAATTAATGAACTAAGTAAGAATATAGAGGAAATGAATCATATAATTGATAAGGCTTTAAAAGCCTTAACTGATAAGGCAGTTGAAGCATATACTCCGCAACTAAGGATTTCCTCTTTTTTTTCAGCTGCTCACATTTTATACATCAGGCTATTTTTAAAAAGCCTTTATATTTTTGAAAATTTCCAGTCTTCTAAGGACCAAAAAATGTCCATATTCTATAGGTGTTCCAGAACATCACAGACCTGAGCAGCCGTGCCTTGATTCCAAGAGTCTAGGGGAGACTGATCCCCAAGGAAAACATTGCTATTTGGACAACAAAGGAACTTTACTTCAGTCTAAAAACACCCTTTTTATTGCCAAATAACGTGCATAACACATATGTCACCTCTCAGCTTCCCTAATACATCCTTTCTGAGCCTCACCCACCAAAATCTTCACTCACACCCGGGGGCGCGCGGGCCTCTGGGCAGTGTGAAGTTGCTGTCTTCTGGGCACACGACTGTAGTTTCCTTTGTTAAAGTCCAGGTGGTGCTAAAATACCTTGCTTTAGTTCATGATGAAGCTATGTTTTTTATGCTTTAAACATTATAAACTAAGCTCTTAAGAACAACATAGGTATAAATATCAAAAATATAATACTAAAAAATAAACTTGAGCATCTTGGGAAGTCACTAAGAAGAGTTTCCACAGGAAGAAGGTTGATCACAACACACGCTGGAGGTCAAGTGATGTTAGCCTTGTCTCCCACCCCCATTTTTCATTGCAATCCTTGCCCTGTCTTCAGAGGTAATGACTGCACCGAATTTGGAGTTTGTTGTTCCCTTATATTCCTTTATGCTTGGGCTACATATGTGCGTACCTGAGACCGTGGCGTATGAATTGTTAATTTGACGGTAGGCTGTAGAATGAATTCACGCATATTCTTTCGCATCTTGCCTCTTTTCTTTCTACATTATGAGATTCATCCTGGTTTAAATCCCAGATCAGCTACTTACTAGCTGTGTGTACTTGGCCGAGTTCCTGAACTCTGTGCCCACCTCCCTTAGCCATAAAACAGGGCAAAGCAGAGGCAACTGAGTCTCAGTAGGTTATACAGCTTGTCTTAGCCACAGGACCAGTGATGGGCAGAGCCCTGGGGCCACACAGGAAGTTTGCCTGTCAGGGCCACCTTTCCACCTCCCAGAATTCACAGCTCTGGGTAGCAGTGAGTGCCCAATAAGCACCTGTTGTCTCGAACTGAATTTTATGCTTTTTTACAAATCTATACTAATTCTCCAGTCCAGGTACTAATCCTACATGAACCAGGTACTTAACAAATATTTTAAATTTTAGGAGAATAAATGGTCTTTTGTCACTGTAGGAAATAGAAATTAAATCACAGGTGAAAGACACCAACTCTGAGAAGAGACGCATGGTCCTTCATGGGCCAGGGAAGTTACTAATATCACAGGAGCAGCTGCTGCCATCAGAGTCCAGGCAAGAAACAGAAACATCCCCAGTGTGGATTTTGACGAGTCGTGGGCAGGGCTGGCACATCCGAGTGCTGCTGAGATGTTGAGGAAGCCGTGACCTCCCCTAGGGTCTGTGGAGGGAACTGGGCTCAGAAATGTCCAGCCTCTCTCCATCTGCCCCTGAGAGCTGATGGCTGCCTCCATCAGATGAATCTGACCACAGGTGCAGGGCAGGGAGGCAGCCCCGCCACGCCCAGAAGGGGTCAGCCTCCAGGGGCCAGAGCAGGGCAGCAGTGTGACCCCGACCAGCACAAATACTTCCTTTCGGACAGGAAAGACAGTCCTCCTCTTGATCGGAATCTATTTTAATACCATGATGATTGTGTTTCTTACCAGGTTATCGATGATATTATTGCAAAACAAGAAGAGGACGAAAGAGGCAAAAAGAAAAAGGCCGAAAAGGGAAAAACCCCCAAGAAAGCCAAAAAAGAGAAGGAAAGGAAAATAATAAAGGAAAAGAAGGAAAAGTCTAAGGTAAAGAATTTATGTGGAATTTTAGAAATTTGATTTTATTTTCTTGTTAGTGATTTTTTTTGTTTGTTTGTTTTGAATCTTTGGACAATTTGCTGTCGTTTATTTCTGAGGGAACCATTCTTTCTACCAACAGTTTTTTTGATTTTTTTATGTTGATCGGCAATTCATTGCCATCTTTTCTATACCTTATAAATATCTATTAGAATAAATCGTGGTTTCAACAACTCAGATACTTTACATGTTTATTGGCATATGTGATACTTTCATTTTCTTTGAGAGAGAGGAAGTAATTTTTATTTAGTTCACCTAAAGGGCAGAGCGGGGGCACAGAGAGATATGTTATAGATAGATCTTAAATAGGGGCCACACAGACCCTACCAGACTCGCAAGCAATGGACACATTTAATTGGTATTGAGAACAACCTTGTAAATCACGTGAATAAAAAGCTGGCTGGGAGTGCAATAGGGAGTGGTGGGGACTGTGGAAAACTGGAGAGATTACAAACTTTATTTTTTTTTACTTTTTACTTTTAATTATTATGAGTACATAATAGTTGTATATATTTATAGGAAACACTTTGAATTTAAATTATCCCACTTGTGCTTCCTCCAGGGTAGAGAGAAGAAAAATGTTTGACAAACCAAGTAACCACTGGAAAGTCGAAATGACTGTATCTAATTTAAACAACATGTGTTCACTCAAATTTATCATTTAACATTGGCATCTGGGATATATTTTACCAGAAGTATTTTTTGTTTCCAAAGGAAATCAGGGTTCACAGAGCGTCACTTTGGACCATGCCTTCCCTTGTGTGGTGGGGTTGAAGCCAGGGTGGGGTGGGCTTCCCAGATGCCTTCACCTGGGGTGCAGCAGTGGCAGGGGGGGAGACCCGCACCCCAGGGCTGCCATGTGCTCCCAGCACAAACCCTCCCTCCCTATGGGGAGTGGAGCTCAGGCGTGGAGGTGGCATCACCCTAAAGCATGCCTGAGTTTAGAGTTGCAGGCGGATATACCACTTCACACTGCCCGAAAAAAGTCTAATCCAAATCAACTCTGAAGAGTGGGTCCTTAGAGATCCTGCCCCGCTGTGACTCTAATCTGAATCAGCTCTCCGGAGTGGATATCCATGGGTCACAGGCCACCGTGCCTCCGTTCAGAGGCGGGGACCCAGCTCCAGCCCAGGCAGCAACGGCCACGTACCTCGCGTTGCACGGCAGGGCTCTGACCGACACTCAGGCTCGCAGACTTCTCTGTGGGGTAGCAACTCGACGGGCCGGGCGACCGTGTCTGGGAACTCTGGTGCCAGGTCTCAGTGAGAGAGACATGGCACAGACTGCGCCCTCGGGGAGGGTGAGCTCCGTGAGTCAGAGGGCATGAGCAAGGGAGAAAGGGTGATACGAATGTGAGATGACAACGCCCAAGGGTGATGTAAACGCAAGGGGTCGGCAATGGTGGTAAAAGCCAGTGTTTTGTTTAGAATCCCTCGCCATGACTGCGCTGCCAGCTGGAGGTGATTATTCCTCTCGCCTCGGCAGCCTCCTGCACCGTGAGCAGCAGCAGACCTCCCGCTGCTCCGTTTCTCTCGTCCAAGTCTTTAACCCTGTCCCGTTGTTATTCATCGTTTGGGTATTTTCATAATTGATCAGTCGCCAGTCCCGTAGATACAATCCCAGAAAACCTGGGAAAGGTCTCACGTAAGAAAACAAATAGGATTATCTGACTATTTCAACTAACCTCTTTAAGTGGAACATAGATTCTTTTTAAAATATCATGCAGGTAGAAAGTTGGAAGCTTCCCAAGTCCATGAGAGAGTTACAGATTAACATAAATATGGAAAAAAAATAAGTGCATGAACAAAAGAGGAGAGACCCCCTGCTGCTCATTCGGAGCACAGCCCTGTCCCCTGGCCGTGGATGCTGACGTGGGCGCCTCGGATGCCCCTCAGGACTGAGGCACTCAATCACCCAGCTACCCAGGATGTCGGTGCTGACAGCTCACAGCTAAGTACCTCCCCAGAATCCCTCTGTTCTAAGGAAGCGTCTCCAGATGAGGTTCCACCCCTCCTGGGGCAGCCTGCATCCAAGGATGGTCTGAGGCTAGCGCCAAAGCCCAGCCCCTCACCTTGCTGGGCCAACTCGGAAGGGTTCTCCTGCAGGACCAGCTGGCGGCTTTCTTGCAATTGCATCACAATTCAGCTTCTCCGTCTGCCCAGGGCTGCTTCCCTCCCTCCCTTCCTCACGGGGGTGTTCCCAACAGACCCCTGCAGAGTCTCCATCCAAGTGACTCCAGGGACCCCAACCCATGAGACTACCTACTGCCTCGCTGTTCTGCCTGTACGCCAAAAGTTCTAACTTGTTCAGGAAAAAAAACTTAACACAGTGCATTTCTAAAATTCTCCTCTTACTCTGCAAGATAATTTTGAATAAACGTCGAAGAATAAGGAGAGTCGGAAGAATTTTAATTTTATTCTAAGCATCCCTTCCTCTAAATATGCATGAAGGAGCTTTACACTTGCAAATTGAAAACTCGCTGTTAGTGAAGCTTGCTCCATATAACTCTGCAATTACCAGCCACACAGTATGGTCTTTGTTAAGTGAAGGTATTTTATTAACTAGCTATTAAAAAGTCACTTAGCAATGAACAGTTCTGAACAAAAAAACAAAGTTTGAGAACATCAGCATTTATGAAGTTCTTGCAAATGAAGAGGAAAATCCTTCAGAAGTACTTAGAAATGAATTTATTCATGAAAAGCACAGACCTATAAAGTGACAATGTTATTATTAAAAAGAGAAATAGTAATCGCTAATAAAAATGGATATATTTAAAATTATGTGCTATAGTTCTCAGAGATCAGATTATCTTTTCCATGGACTCTTAAAAGTCTTCTTCTGGAATTAATCCTAGAGCATCTCAAATCCTTCCAGAGACCAGCTACTCAAATCTTTGTTGAGAATCAGTATTTTGAGCTGTAGAAAAAGACATTTATATTCATCATGGCTAGAGGACAAGGCAGGGGAGAGGAAAGTAGTCAGTAGATGCTGACTTACCCCTATCCCTCTCATAGTGGCCCAGCTGAGTGATTATTCTTTGGGTATTTTTATAATTAATCAGTTGCCAGTCCCTTATATACAATCCCAGAAAACTTGGGAAAGACCTCATATAAAAAACCAAATAGGATTATCTGAATATTTCAATTGACCTCTTTAAATGGAAAATAGACTCTTTTTAAAATATCATGCAGGTAGAAAGTTGAAAGCTTCCCAAATCCATGATATAGTTACAGATTAGCATAAATATGAAAAAAAATATAAGTGAAAAAAAAGTCATGAGGGCTACTGGGTGTTTTGGTTGAATTTCACAATGGATCAGTGTCTCTTCTTGAATTTCCAATTCATTATAGGGCTAGCAGGGTTGTCATGGCAGATCTCTGCAATTGTACACAGGCCTTTTTTAGATAAAATATTAGTGATTAATGATCTTGCATTCATTTGATCATCAAGAAATTTGGCAAAGCGGTTTTAACACTAAAAACATGAAAGTTTTTAATTCCTTATACAGATCCATCTGGAGACCCTCCATCCTGAGATGCTGAAAGACAAAAGAAAATAGAGCAATCCAGGAATTTTCATCTTCAGGTTAGGGCTAATGGAAGGGAAAATATAAAAGCACAATAAGCACATTCAGAGGTGAGCTTCCAAAAAGTAGTCTTTTATCCATAGGCAAGAAAACGGATCTCTACCTAAACTTCACACCTTCTGCAAGTATTAACTCAAATGGGTCATGGGCTTACATACAGAACTATGAAACCTTGATATTAAAACATAGGAAAAAACCTTCAGAATCTAGGACTAGGCAAGAGTTAGACTAGACACCAAAAGCAGGATCCATAAAAGGAAACATTAATAAATTGGACTTCATCAAAATCAAAACTTTTATTCTGTGAAGACCCAGTGAAGAGGATGAAAAAGACAAGAAAATATTTGCAGACTTATCTGTCTGACAAAGGACTAGTACCTAGAGTCTATAAAAAATGCTCAAAACATAACAGTTAAAAAAAATAGTCTTTCTTTTGAATCCTTGGTTTTAAATCCCAAACCGTCGAGGATTGCTGATGAGGAGCGCCCCTGCCAGCAGCACTTTAATAGAAGAGAAAGCTAGTGCCAGTATTTCCTGCAAACCCCTAGCAGTCCTGCAAATGTGCTTTCAATACTGAAGTAATCTCATTTGCCTCACAGTTGCGTAGACCTCACGCTGGCTTTAGAAACAAAAATAACAGACACAGAACGCTGTGCAATCCATCTTTACAACTGTCTTCTCTGTTATCTTCCGAGCCACATGCTAAACCATTTGGAACTATTTAAAGTGGTTTTGACCTGTCATAACACATGAGCACATGAACACTGAAGAGTCTTCTTTAAATTCACTCCAGCCATAAAATGACTGAACTTAGTGATAAATTCTGGAAAGATCCTCAGACCTCTATCCAGCACAATTCACTTTCAAAGCATTTATTTATCTGTGGAGTCACCAGGCGTATCACTGCCCACAGCGCCTCCTCTCCAATCCTTGGCCCAAAGAGGTGTTCCATACTGAACTATTGAGCCAGCCACATTCTTAAATTATTTTAGAGCATTTCAAGCCAAATTTTGCACAACTTCACAAAGATGGAAACGTGGGTGTCGTCATTTCCAAAGGATGCTATCAGGAAAGAGGATGCCGTCATGGACAGGTAGATACTGAGCATACTCCGTGTCACCGAAATGCAGAAAGGGAAGAAGGTGTGAAGACATGAGAGGCTGGATTGCCGGGCTGGGGGAGAATGGAGGTCCTCAGCCTGGTGGTTAGAACCCCTGAACTTGCACGTAAGCTGTTATGGGAAAGTGCGTTCTCCTGGGGAAACGGTGCGTGAACTCTCATCATATTTTCAAGGGGCCCTTCCCTGTAAAAAGCCCAAAACCACCGTTTAGAGAAGGCCGTGTCTGGCTGCACAGGCGCCGGGCCGGCAGAAGCACCACGGACAGAAGAGAACGAGGGTCTCTAAGTGCTGGAGACGACAGGAGGCTTCACGGAGGATACGGGGTGTCAGCGGGGAGACTCTTTCAGGAGTCTACCCTCACAGCCAAGTCTGCCCACATCTCCCCATCTGCACAGCTGCCACCTGGCCACGAGGCATCGTTGCCCCTCGGGGACACTGTGCCAGCCTCCCGGTCCATGCCCCCACCTCCTCTCCTGCATTCTGTTCCCCACAGCAGCCAGGGTGACCCTAAACTCTGGTCAGCACCTCTAACAGCCCTGGGACTCAAGATCTATGCAGTCAGTCTTTCTGAAGGGATGAGTAAAGGCTCAGATGAAGGCCTGCCCTAGAGTGGAAGTCCTGGCTATAAAAAGAGGGAACAGGTGCGAGAGACATCAAGGACGACTGGCCTGGCTGACTGGGTGTGGAAGGAACAGGAGAGACCAAGGAGTCGAGGTGGATGCCAAGTGTCTGGAGTGGAGCAGTGGGAAGAATGAGGGCAGAAGGTCAGGGCTGGCTTTAGAGCTACGTAGTCAAACCATTGTCTCTTCAGGGCAAACTTGGGCAAGATGAAGCCTGGTGGCGTGGGTAGGACTCACCCCTGCACGGGCGAGCCCCTGCTGTGCAGGCTGGGGTGAGCGGCAGAGAAACAGCGGGGTGTCAGGTGCAGAGTCTCTGTTACACCACTCATGGCCTCAGGAGGAAGGGGTGAAACCAGCGAGACAGCATGGAAGGCAGGAAGGAATTCAGCAAGCAAAGTTCCTATTGAGTCTCCCAACTACGTGCATTTCTGGAAGGACGGTCTTCTCAGTCCCCCACCGCAAGGAGAGAGAACTGAGGGTATGATGGAGGCAGTGGGGAGATTCTTTAAAGAGAGGTGACCCCTGGTGTCAGCTGCTGCAGAACAGTCAAGGAGAACGCTTGAGAAACCAGAGTGGTCTGGTTCTCCAGAGAAACAGAACCAATAGCACGTACTCATGCTCGGTATGTATGTCCTGTGTGTCCTTTTATAATTGTATGTAAGGAGATTCATTATAAGGCAGGGTCCACGTGCTCATGGAGGCTGAGCAGTCCCACGTCTACAGGCCAGGAGCTGGAGACCACGTCTACTGAGGGCCGCTGGTGTAGTTCAAGGCCTGAGAGCCCAGGAGCTAGTGGCGCGGGTTCCAGCCACGGACAAAGGCCTGGGCGCTAAGCCAGCAGCCAGCTGGGTCTCTATGGCCCATGCTGGAAATGTGGTCTATTCCTTAAACACGGGTACCATCAAGGAAAAGTGGGACAGGTGTGTTCAGGACACGGCTCCACATTTTTAGACTTCACATCATAGATTCTCTCAGATCTGTCATATTTCTTTTGTGTGGGAAGAAAAGCACTCTGAGCCCTGAAAGGCAGGAAGACTTTGATTTCCCAGTGTTGATGGAAACATATGAGCAGAAAACTAAAGTGATGTTCTAAATGCAAGCTCAAAAATAGTTATGAGATGCTTGATTTCTTTTCAAGTTAAATTCCACGAGCTATCACGTTGGGTGTGTTTTTATTTTAAAATGGAGTTTTGTGCCATGAGAGTTTCTGGACTGTCTTTTACTTCCGAATCTAGAGAAAGGCATTATTGTTCCTCTTTCATCAGTTCAGTGAGAAATGATCAGTCTCTTCGAAATCACTGGTCAACCCCTGCCCACCCCCAGGACAGACCCTGAGGGCAGGAGCAGGTAATCTGCAGGCGCTGAGTGATCAGTCTGACATTCGAACCTGCACGTTAACAGATGTATGCCAAAATGTATACCCTCATTTCTGGAAATGTAACAGTTGCCGCCCTATTTGAATTCTTCCACATGCCTACCAATGTGAGATGTCAACCATCCCTCAACAGCCTACTTCAGACGCACATATTTGGCAACAGAATATTTTCAACGGAACCCCCATGCATTTGAGTCACTCTTTAAGCCAGGCAGGAAATCATCTTAGTAGTTAACATTTGAGATGGAACACAGTTTATCTCTGACTGCCCTCCTCATTTCACTAAGACAAATACCGAGGATAAAATATCTGACCATGAAACCTCTTTTGGAAACATTCCTCTGCATTGTCATCTCTACATCTCTCCGTGTAGCTCATTGACTCTGAGTAAAAAAAGTTAAAAATATTCTGCATGCAGCATTCATCTGTGCTGTGTAAGGACAAGGTTCACACAGTGAACTGACCTACGAGAAATGGTCAGTTTCAGGAAATCGCCTTGATAAATATACATAGCCCCCCTTATCTGGGGTTTCACTTTCCAAGGTTTCGGTTACCCACAGTCAAGGGTGGCCTGCAAATATTAAATGAAAAAATTCCAGAAACAAACAATTCATCCGTTTTAAATCTCAAGGCATTCTGAGTAGCATGATGAAATCTTGAGCCATCCTGCTCCGTCCCACCCAGGATGTGAATCATCTGTCTGTCCAGCGTACCCACAAAGTGTATATGAGGTTCGGTACTATCC
>VSMD01083320.1:0-69924 GCA_008750895.1 Mirza zaza | reverse complement strand
CCATTACTGGGCATCTACCCAAAAGATCCAATGACACCCTACAAGAAAGACACCTGCACTCGAATGTTTATAGCAGCACAATTCATAATCGCAAGGCTGTGGAAACAGCCCAAGTGCCCATCAATCCAAGAATGGATTAATAAAATGTGGTATATGTATACCATGGAGTACTATTCAGCTCTAAGAAACAACGGTGATATAGCACATCTTATATTTTCCTGGTTAGAGCTGGAACCCATACTACTAAGTGAAGTATCCCAAGAATGGAAAAACAATCACCACATATATTCACCAGCAAACTGGTATTAACTGAGCAGCACCTAAGTGGACACATAGGTACTACAGTAATAGGGTATTGGTCAGGGGGACCGGGGGGGGGGTGGGTATATACATACATAATGAGTGAGAAGTGAACCGTCTGGGGGATGGTCATGCTGGAGACTCAGACTTGTGGGGAGAGGGAGGAAAGGGCATTTACTGAAACCTTAAAATCTGTACCCCCATCATATGCCGAAATAAAAAAAAAAATTAATGAGGAAAGAATAAGCTTTTTAATAAATGATGCTAGAACACCAGAAAAATAAAAGGAAAAATAGAGATTTTAGAAATAAAATATCTATTTTGAAGTTGAAAAAATGGATATTTAAAGGATGTGAATGGACTCAGTACTCAAAGGATGGGTCCACAGCAGGTGAGACACAGCTAATGAGACTATTGATGATTTGGTAGCCAGATCTGAGGAAATTCCCCAGAATTCAGCACAGAAGGGTATGACATGAAAAATGTGAAAAAGATTTTAGGATTATGCAGGATAGACTGAGAAGATCTAATGTCCGTTTAATTAGTTTCAAAGAAGGAGAGAAGGAAGGAGAGGCCATATCTGAAGTAGCAATGACTGAGAATTTCTAGGGCAAAAAATACACTTGACTGCAGATATAATATCTAAAGCAAAGTAAAATAATAAGAAATCCACACCAAGAAACACTGTAGAACACTAAAAACCAGGAAAAGGCCTTAAAAGCAGCTAGATATAAAAAAAAAAAAGACAGATTATTCACAAAGAATTATTATAGATTGTCACCAGATTTCTTAATGGCAACAATAGAAGCCAAAAGATAGTGAAATAACTATGTCAAAGGCCTGAGAATTGGATACTCAGCATTTCAACAAAGAGGTGAAATACAGATAAGAACTAAGACTTGACAAACTGAACTTTTTTTCCTTAAGAGATGAGCTCTCACTTTGTTGGCAGGCTGGAGTGCAGCGGCCATTCACGGGGCAGCCGTTGTGCACGAAGCAGCGGACTCCTGGCCTCAAGGGAGCCTCCTGCTTCAGGCTCCTGGAATAGCTGGGACTCTGGCTTGAACCAATAAGATATACTTCAGAAAAAAGAAAAATAATCCCATTAAGAAGAAATGAAAGGAGTGGAAAAAATTGGTAAGTATAATACATGTAAACAAAATTGTCAATACAAAATAATGATGATAACAATAATACATAACTTAAGGCCGGGCGCGGTGGCTCACACCTATAATCCTAGCACTCTGGGAGGCTGAGGCGGGTGGATTGCTCAAGGTCAGGAGTTCAAAACGATCCTAAGCAAGAGCGAGAACCCGTCTCTACCAAAAATACAAAGAAATTAATTGACCAACAAAAAATATATATAGAAAAAATTAGCTGGGCATGGTGGCACATGCCTGTAGTCCAAGCTACTTGGGAGCCTGAGGCAGGAGGATCGCTTGAGCCCAAGAGTTTCAGGTTATTGTGAGCTAGGCTGATGCCACAGCACTCTAGCCCAGGCAACAGTGAGACTCTGTCTCAAAATAAATAAATAAATAAATAAAAAATATAACACATAACTTGAGTTCAGAACAAGGACAGAATTATCATGCAGACAACAATAAATTAGGAAAGAGTTGGCTGGAGTTAAAGTATTCTAATACCATTCATCTGAGTGGGAAGGGAATAAATATACTAAACTCAGCCTTTGTTAAACATGTATGGTAAAATGTCAGTGATAGTCATTAATTTAAAAAAATAAGATATATAACTTTCGTATCAGTAGAAGAGGGGAGACCTGAGACCATGGAAGACTCCACAGGAGGAAGTTGTGGAGGAGAACTGTAGCAGAGACTTCCCAATTAGCCTGGAGACCTGCTGCAAGGCCCCTCCCTGACAGCTTTTCCCAGAAGCAGAGAACAGAACTTTGACCCCTGCTAACAGCATTGGCAGTACCTGAGGGCAGGCTTACCCAACCCAGCTCCGCCCAGACTCACTCCCAGACCAGCTTTCACTGAGGCGGAGAAAAGGACACACCTGGAAGTCCCAGGGCCCCACCAACCACCTAAGGCACTAGAGTGCCTCTCCAGAGGAACAAGAACTGGATACAATACCCAAAAACAACAGTGTAGCCTGCTCCTCCGAGCAAGCACCACCTACTGACAGGGAGGACATCCTGCACACCCTTTTCACGGCACCTACTGACTCGTCATACAGGGTATGGTTGAATCTCACCCATAAACACCACCTACCAGCTCAGAGACTAAACAAGGCGTGTCAGTACCCAAACAAAAACCTAAACGCAAGAAGCAACAACTGATCCAGATGGGAAGAAATCAGCGAAGGAACTCCGGAAATAAGAACCAAATGGAAAGCACACCCCCAAAGAGGAGCTCCAGCCCCTTAGAAACGGACGCCAACCAAAATCAGGCCACCAAAATGACAGAAGAGGAATTTCGAATGTGGATCATAAGAAAATTCAATGACGTGCAAGAACAACTGGATAACCAACACAAAGAAAACACAAAAAGACTCCAGGACCTGGAACAAAAATTCACCAAAGAAATTGATACAATGAAGAAAAGTTTAACCAAACTCCTGGAAATGAAGAATCAATTCAGGGAACTACAAAACACAGTGGAAGGCCTCAAGAATAGGGCAGATCAAAGAGAAGAAAGAAACTCAGAGATTGAAGATAACACCTTCTAATTAAATAACTCAGTCACAGAGATAGAGCAGAGAAACAAGAGAAAAGAGCAAAGCCTACAAAAGACATGGGATTATGTGAAGAAACCTAATGTGAGGGTCATAGGGTTACCAGAAGGGGAAGAAGAAAACACTCAAGGGTTAGACAAGCTATTTGAAGATATAATAGAGGAAAATTTCCCAGGCCTTGCTAAAAATCTCCAGATACAAGTTCAGGAAGCTCAAAGGACCCCTGGGAGATTCGATGCAAACAGGAAGACGTCATGACATGCAGTCATCAGACTGACCAAAATATCACCGAAAGAGGCCCTTCTAAGAGCTGTAAGACGAAAAAAAGCAAGTAACATACAAAGGAAAGCCAATCAGAATAACGCCAGACTTCTCTAATGAGACTTTACAAGCAAGGAGAGACTGAGGCCCATTCTCACTCTTCTGAAACAGAACAATGCCCAGCCTAGAATCTTATTCGCTGCAAAACTAAGTTTTGTATATGAAGGAGAAATCAGGACATTCGCAGAAAAGCAAAGACTGAGGGAATTCACCAAGACAAGACCAGCCCTTCAAGAAGTACTCAAAACAGTGTTACCCACGGATCAGCACAATAAACACTCACGAATGTAAATCCACTCAAAGCTAAAGATGAAAGCCCAGATACCACAATGGCTCAAGAGAGAAAACAAAGCAACAAAGTTCAACCCAACATAATGAACAGAAATCTGCCCCACCTATCAGTTATCTCAATAAATGTGAATGGCTTGACCTCCCCACTCAAGAGACATAGGATGGCCAAATGGATAAAAAAACACAAGCCAAGTATCTGCTGCCTTCAGGAAACACATCTAACCTACAAGGATGCAGTTACACTAAAGGTAAAGAGGTGGGGAACAATATTTCAAGCAAACAGAAGCTATCACAACAGCAACAACAAAAATAAACAAATAGGACCTGATCAAATTAAAAAGCTTCTGCACAGCCAAAGAAACTGTCAAGAGAGCAAACCGACAACCCACAGAATGGGAGAAAATTTTCACAAGCTAAACATCTGATAAAGGGCTGATAACTAGAATCTATTTAGAACTCAGGAAAATCAGCAAGAAAAAATCAAACAACCCTATCAAAAAATGGGCAAAGGACATGAACAGAAACTTCTCAAAAGACGACAGAATAATGGCCAACAAACATATGAAAAAATGCTCAGCATCTCTAATCATCAGGGAAATGCCAATCAAAACCACAATGAGATATCACTTAACTCCAATGAGAATGGCCTTTATCAAAAAGTCCCCAAACAACAAATGCTGGCATGGATGTGGAGAGAGAGGAACACTCCTACACTGCTGGTGGGACTGCAAACTAGTTCAACCTCTGTGGAAAGCAATATGGAGATACCTCAAAGCAATACTAGTAGATCTACCATTTGATCCAGCAATTCCACTACTGGGCATCTACCCAAAAGATCAAAAGTCACTTTATGAAAAAGATACCTGCACTTGAATATTTATAGCAGCACAATTCACAATTGCAAAGCTGTGGAAACAACCCAAATGCCCATCAATACATGAGTGGATTAATAAAATGTGCTATATGTATACTACAGAGTACTATTCAGCTTTAAGAAAGAATGGTGATCTAGCACCTCTTGTATATTCCTGGATACAGCTGGAACCCATTCTACTAAGTGAAGTATCTCAAGAATGGAAAAACCAGCACCACATGTACTCACCAGCAAATTGGTATTATCGGATTAACACCTCGGTAGACATATAGGAGTAACATTTATCGGGTGTCGGGCAGGTGGGAGGGGGGAGGAGGGGATGGGTATACACAACCACAATGAGTGAGATGTGCAACGTTTGGGGGATGGTCATGCTTGAGGCTCTGACTCGAGGGCAGAGGGGGGCATGGGCAGTATATGTATCCTTAACACTTGTACCCCCATAATATGCTAAAGTAAAAAAAAAAGAAGAGGGGAATGGCATAAGCCAATAAGGAAACAAACAGAAAACACCAATGAACGCAAAAGAAGCATATAGATAAGTGAAACAAAAATGGATAGTAAAAATAAATCCAGATATAGCAATAATCAAAGTAAATGTAAATGAACTAAACCTATCAGTTTAAAGTTAGTAATTGACAAATTGGATTCAAAAGACCCAAGAGACAGTGATTCAAGATGCACTCCTAAAAACATAGGAATTTGAAAAGTTTGAAAGTAAAAATGTGGAAAATGATATACCTAACAAATACTATCCAAAAAAGCTAGTATAGCTATATTAATATTAGATAACATAGACTAACATAAAACATTACTAAGGATGGAGAGGATCACTACATAATAATAAAAAGTTCAATTCCTCAGCAAAATATGTCAGTTTTAAACTACAGAAAAAGGCTGGGTGTGGTGGCTCACACCTGTAATCCTAACACGCTTGGGAGGCTGAGACGGGCGGATTGTTTGAGCTCAGGAGTTTGAGACCAGCCTGAGCAAGAGCAAGACCCCCATCTTTACCAAAAAATAGAAAGAAATTAGCTGGACAACTAAACTACAGAAAACATAAGTCCTAGAATTATTAATGAAATTGATGAAATTTTTAACCAAAGAAAAACATCAAGCCAGATGATCCTAGAAGCAAGCTGTCTAAACTTTCCAGGAATATATCATCCCACTCATAGCTCTTCTGGAAAATGGAAAAAGAGAAAACACATCCCAACTCACTCTATGATGTTGGCACAAACTAGATACCAAAGCAAGACCAGACCAACATCACTCATAAATCACTCAAAAACAAAGAAGTAAAAATCCTAAATAAAACATTAGTAAATTGAATCCAGCAATATATATATATAAATATAAATATATATCATAACCAAGTTGGATTTATCCCAGGAATGCTAGGTTAGTTTAACATTAGAAAATACTTTCTTGAAGTAACATATTAAAGAAGAACTATAAGATCATCTCAATAGTTGTAAAAACATGTTTTTATAAAATTCAACACATCCCCGTAGTAATAAACTCATAGCAAACTATAATAAGAACAGAAGAGAATTTCCTTAAAAGGCATCTACCAAAAACCTATAACAAATATCATTCTCAATAATGAAAAGTTAGAAATGTTTCTTTTGAAATCAGAAACAGGACCATTGCAATCAAAATTTCAACAGGGCTTTTCAAGGAAGATGAGGAGATGATCCTAATATTCATATGGAAGATCAAAGGTCCAAGAAAAGCCAAACCATTCCCAATGAAGAATGAAAAGAGGATATCAAGGCTTCTAAAAACACCAGTGGAACAGAGTAGAAATCATGGAAACAGACTCATGCACACAGAGAAACTTGATTTATGACAGAAGGAACAATTCTGATCTCTGGGGAAAGGGAGGACAATTTGATAAAAAAGTGCTAGAACGATTGATTATTCATATAAAAAGATATGCAATTTAACAACTCTCTCACCCACCCCACAAATCAATTCAAGCTGGATTAAAGACTTTAATTTAAAAGGCAAAACTTTAAACTTATAGAAGACAATACCAGAGAATATCTTTAGGATCTTGGAGTCATCCTCGCCAACACTTGGCACAATTAGACTTTTGCTAATCCAGTGGGAGTGAAATGGTAACTCATTGTGATCTTAATTTCACGTTCATGATCACCCATGGGGTTAAGCAATTTTTCATGTATTTATTTGCCATTTATGTTTCCAGGTCTGTGAAACACCTGTTTATGTCTTTTTCTTTAAAGACAGGGTCTCATTCTGTTGCCCAGGCTGGAGTGCAGTGGCCTGATCATAGCTCGCTGTAGTCTCCAACTCCTGAGCTCAGGTGATCCTCTTGCCTCAGCCTCCTGAGTAGCTGGGACTACAGCTCCTGCCTTCGCGCTCGGCTAATTTTATTTTTTTTGTAGAGGCGAGGTCTTGCTATGTTGCCCAGGCTGTTTTGAACTCCTGGCCTCAGTAATCCTCCCGCCTCAGCCCCGTAAAGTGTGGGGATTGCAGGCATGAGCCACCATGCCAGGCCAATTCCCCATATTTCTAATTGTCATTGTTTTGATAATCTGTAGCTATATGTGTGGCAAATATCTTCTCCCAGTTTGTGTCTTATCTGTTCAATTTCTTTCATGATTTTGGATAAACAGACATTAATTTTAATTTAGTCAAATTATCCTTTATGTTTAGTGCTTTAGTTTTGTTTAAGATATCCTCTCTTGGGCCAGTGCAGTGGCTCATGCCTGTAATCCTAGCACCCTGGGAGGCCGAAGCAGGCGGATCACTCAGGGTCAGGAGTTTGAAACCAGCCTGAGCAAGAGCGAGACCCCATCTCCACTATAAATAGAAAGAAATTAATTGGCCAACTAAAATATATATAGAAAAAATTAGCCGGGCATGGTGGCACATGCCTGTAGTCCCAGCTACTCGGGAGGCTGAGGCAGCAGGATCGCTTGAGCCCAGGAGTTTGAGGTTGCTGTGAGCTAGGCTGACGCCACGGCACTCACTCTAGCCCAGGCAACAGAGTGAGGCTCTGTCTCAAAAAAAAAAAAAAAAAAAAAAGAAATCTTCTCCTACTTCACACAAAGCCCATAGATCGAGATTAGGGGACATACAGCACCCCAAAGACAGAGAGGACCAGGCTATCGGCTCAGCCACTGGGCTGGCAACAATAAGCAGGTGGCAGGACACAGAAGGAGACACAGACTCCACATGTCCGAGCCACCTGAAGACGTCTCAGGTGGACAGTGGGCTCTAGATTTGTAAAGCTGGCCCTGCCACTTACTATTAACAGATCTCTGATGATCTAAAGCTCAGTTTCTCCACCTATGAATCAAGGATGATGACAAAGAGTTAATGATGACACCAACTCAGAGGGCTGCAGGTGAGCACTGCTCGTGGCACAGAGTGAGTGTGCATAATGTTAGCTCTCAGCATCACCGTCGTCTGTCCAGCATTTGCTGGACTTGTCCAGTCCTGAAACCTGCCTTTGAATAACCAAAGGTCAGTCGAGAAGGAGACTGTGAAGACTCCAAATGCAAGTGGGGCGTTGGTGGGTGAAGGAGGCCGGCAGGTGTATTCACACATGCTGAGTTCTTCTTGCCAAAGAAACACGTCTCTCCAAGGCTTCGTGCTGGATGCCTCCCAGGCTTCATTTCAGTTTCTGTATCACTCATGTCATTGTACCAAGACCTCTCCTTAGCTGTCCCTGATGTCTCTCCTGGGGCCTTTAAGCACCACACCATACAGCCACTTAAACATGAACATCTGGATGAAACTTTCAAAGATGCATACCACATTGTGCCGTTTAAATCATGATGCTTTCTCATGTACCTAATTTATCAAAAGGATGGTGCATCCTCATTTGTTCCCATTTTGTCCCTTCTTTGAGCTGCTGAGGTATGTGGGGAGCTGGGTTACACATTTATATGGATGGATAATGATCTGGTTATCTGTCGGGCAGTTTCCTGGTGCCTGGGTTGGAGTTCTAGGAACTGGGAGTAGAAGGCACCCAGTGGGGCCAGGAACAGGAGGAACCAAGCTTGGTCGTCTCTACCCAGTGGCACAGAAATGGCTGGAACAAGCCAAAAAGTCAGAAGTGGGATAGACACTGGGACAGGGCAGAGAGCTGGGGCAGCAAATCTAGAAGGAAAAGGCAGCTGTGGAGAATAGACCAGCTGTCACCTGCTCCTTACTGTTAGTTCTCAAGTGCATTGTTCTCATTTAAAGACACAGGGTGGACGCATGGCAATGAATTTATAGCGTACATTTCTTCATTGCCCACTCTGGACCTGGCATGCTTTGTATGCATGGTTTTCATCTTCACAACCACTGAGTGTGAGTGCCATTATTTCCACCATTTAACCATGAGGAAACTGGGCTTAGAAGTTAGGTAAGTTGCCCAAAGTTTCAGAGCCAGCAGTTGGAGGAGTAGGGAATTGTCTGCTAAATCCATGCAACAATCTCCCATGGGACTCGATGGGGCTCCTCCCAGGCCTTTGTGCAAGACTCACGTTTTGTAGGCTGCCGTGGAGATGCCACTGAAGTCATGAATGATAGAATGCGCGTCGGGGAAGCTCAGGAAACTTCTGCTGAGGGTCTCTTGCTTAAAAAATGCACCTCATTTTAGTGATGGCGGCTCCGCACCGTGGCAGCTGCATTTGAACACGGCCTGGTTGGCTATGATTGGGTTTTCATGGAAACAGAGCTGCCACTGACTTCTGCTTCCAGCTGCTTCCAATCTCTGAGAATTAATTTCAAACATAGTTTCAGGACTTGTTCTGCACTATATTTACACATGAGCCCTCTAGGGCAGTGCAGAGTAACCCAGTGGGAGCACGGGATTTGTGCCCTGGCTGGCCTGACTGCCATTTACAGAATGGACACCCATGACAACTTGTTCCCTCTCTCTGGGTCTCAGTTTACACTTCTGTAAAATAGGCCTATTATCGTACTTACCACATAAATTTGTTCTAAGTATTATTAAACCCTTAAACAAAATAAGTGTTAGCTATTATCCTTCCTCTCCCACCTGCCCATCCCCCTCCCGCTGCCCCGTTCCCAACACTGCTGCGAGCAGTCCATCCCGGTCTGCTCCCGCTTGTCCTGGTGGAGCACAGAGAGCCCAGCATCCGGGAGCTGCTCTGGCTTTGGCAAACAGGTTGCTTGGTCACCCTCCTCAACCCCACAGCCAGAGAAGCCATGGTAGCACAGATAGAACGGTGGCCAGTGCAGCTTGAGATTGTTTGAATCCAAGATTTACACTGTTAATTCAAGATTGTGAGGGTTTTGTGGCCGTTGGATAGAGAATGGCAGTTGAGGCACGTAGACTTTAGACAACCCAGTGACACCAAATGGAAGTCCAGTTAGTCATTCAGTTTTGAGTCCTCGAGGGCAGGAGCTATCTCATCTTTGTGTCCCTCTCCACACTTAAAAGGGTGAATTGTTAATGAGCGAATAACAATTCTCCTAAAAACCCACAAGGTACAATGATCCCAAGTGCCAGGCTAGGAGCTGCTTGTTTCAACAAATTCCCAGGGCTGATTTCTTTTCTCTCTCTCTGTCTCTCTCTCTGTCTCTGTCTCTCTCTCTCTCTCTCTCTGTCTCTGTCTCTGTCTCTCTCTCTCTCCACAGTCTCACTCTGTCGCCCAGGCTAGAGTAAGTGCCGTAGCGTCAGCGTAGCTCACAGCAGCCTCAAACTCCTGGGCTCAAGCAATCCTCCTGCCTCAGCCTCCCAAGTAGCTAGAACTACAGGCATGCGCCACCATGCCCGGCTAATTTTTTCTATATATTTTTAGTTGTCCAGCTAATTTCTTTTTATTTTTAGTAGAGACGGGGTCTCCCCTTTGTTCAGGCTGGTCTCAAATCCTGAGCTCAAATGCTTCACCCGCCTCGGCCTCCCAGAGAGCTGGGATCACAGACGGAGCCGCCGCGCCCGGTCAGGGCTGACTTCTTGAGGCTGTATGCTACACATGACACCGGGCTGCATCTAAATCTGGGTCTGGGGTGACTCTGGAGTGGGCTTTGCCTCTGGAGGGGAGATTCCATCCTGGGAGTGGGGTTTCTGCCTGGAGAGTCATTCATGGGTCACGGTTAGGTTAAGGATTGACACCTTATGCTCATACTGCTCTCCTCACCTGTCTTTGGCACCGGTGTGGTTTAGGATGGATGTACAGATAAATATGTAATGACCCAGGAGGGGTGCCTGCTTCCAGGGAACCACACGATCTACTGGGGATCCCTACTCACAGCCAAGTGCCCCCCAAGCTCTCTTGTTCCTTACGTATGGGGCAAGCAGAGGGTTTCAGAATATGGGGAGGAAGCATCTCCATTTGCTGGGAATCCGGCAGGCGGGGACATGCATTGTTCTCAGTGTTCCGAGCTGGAATCATGGCAGGACCTTGTCACCGTTGTGCGCCAGAGAAGAAATGGTGTAGGAGAGTGGCCGGATGCTCACACTCTGGCATCAGTCAGAGAGGCTGTGCCTCTCACCACCTGTGAGAGCTGAGGCAGGTGACTTACCCTCTCTGAGGCTCAGTTTCCACAACTGTAAAATGAAGAGAATAATAGCAGTCGAGTGGCTGTGAGCCTTAAAGGACATAGTCCATGTAAGAAGATGTGCAACGCGGGGCCTGAGACCGCCCAGTGCCCGCAGCCCCTGCTGCAGGCACACCTGGCAGACATTGCAGGCCAGGTTGCAGGCCGCCGCAACAAAGCTAGTGCTGTAATGAATTGAGTCACAGGAAGTTTTGGATTTCCCAGTACATATAAAAGTTAGGTTTACACTATACTGTAGTTTATTAAGTATACAGTAGTATTATATCTAAAACATGTACATCCCTTAATTTAAAAATACTTTATTGCTAAAAAATGCTGTAGCTCATCTGAACCTTCAGTGAGTCATAATCTTGCTGGTGGAGGGTGTTGCCTTGATATTGACAGCTGCTCACTGATCGGGTGGTGGTTGCTGAAGGTTGGGGTGGCTGTGGCAATTTCTTAAAATAAGACAACAGTGAGGTTTGCCACATCAATACAGTCTTCCTTTCATGAAAGATCTCTCTGTAGCATGTGATGCTGTTTGAAAGCATTTTGTTCACAGTAGAACTTCTTTCAAAATTGAAGTCAGTTCTTTCCAAACTTGCCGATGCTTTTCACCTGAGTTTATGTAATATTCTCAATCCTTTGCTGTCGTTTTCAACAATGTTCACAGCATCTCACCGGGAGTAGATTCCATCTCAAAAAGCCACTTTCTTTGCTCATCCGTAAGAACAACTTCCCATCTGTTCAAGTTTAATCATGAGATTGAAACAATTCAGTCGCATCTTCAGGCTCAGCTACTAATTCTAGTTCCCTTGCTATTTCCACCACATCTGCAGTTCTTCCTCCAGTGAATTCTTGAACCCCTCAGAGTAATCCATGAGAGTTGGAACCAACTTCTTCCAAACTCCTGTTAATGTTGGTATTTTGACCTCCCATGAATCATAAATGTTCTTAATGATATCTAGAACGGTGAATCCTTTCCAGAAAGATTTTCAATTTACTTTGCCCAGATCCATCAGAGGAATCACTACACATGGCAACTACAACTTTATGAAATGTATTTCTTAAATAATAAGACTTGAAATTAGAAATTACTCCTTGATCCCTGGGCTGTAGAATGGATGTTGTGTTGTCAGGCATGAAAACAACATTCATCTCTCTGTTCATCTCTATCAGAGCTCTTTTCTTTCTTTTCTTTCTTTTTTCTTTTTTCTTTTTTTTTTGAGACAGAGTCTCCCTCTGTTGCCTGGGCTAGAGTGCCGTCACATCAGCCTAGCTCACAGCAACCTCAAACTTCTGGGCTTAAGCAATCCTCCTGCCTCAGCCTCCCTAGTAGCTGGGACTACAGGCATGCGCCACCATGCCCGGCTAATTTTATATATTTTTTTTTAGTTGGCCAATTAATTTCTTTCTATTTTTAGTAGAGACGGGGTCTCGCTCTTCCTCAGGCTGGTTTTGAACTCCTGACCTTCAGCAATCCACCCGCCTCGGCCTCCCAGAGTGGTAGGATTACAGGCGTGAGCCACTGCACCCAGCCTCCATCAGAGCTCTTGAGTGGCCAGGTGCATTGTCAATGAACAGTAATCTTTTGAAAGGAATGTTTTTTTTGGAACAGCTTTCAACAATGGGCTGAAAATTTTCAGTAAACCATGCTGTAAACAGATGTGCTGTTATCCAGGCTTTGTTTTCCATTTATAAAGCATAGGCAGAGTAGTTTTAACATAATTCCTAAGGGCCCTAGGATTTTCAGAATGATCAATGAGCAACTGGCTTCAACTTAAAGTCACCAGCTGCATTAGTCCCTAACAAGAGAGTCACCTGTCCTCTGAAGCTTTGAAGCCAGACCTTGACTGCTCCTCTCTAGCTAACAAAGCCCTACATGGCATCTTCTTCCAGGAGAAAACTGTTTCGCCTATGTTGAAAATCTGCTGTTAAGCACAGTCACCTTCATCAGTGACCTTAGCTAGATCTTCTGGATAACTTGCTGCAGCTCCTGCATCAGCGCTTGCTGCTTCGCCTTGCACTTTTATGTCACAGAGGCGGCTTCTTTACTCGCACCTCATGAACCGCCCGGCCTCTGCTGGCTCCCAGCTTTCCTTCTGCGGCTCCCTCACCTCTCTCAGCCCTCACAGAATTGCAGAGTCGGGCTTGCTCTGGGCGAGGTTTCGGTTTAAGGGGGCGCTGTGGCTGGTGTGATGTTATCCCAGACGGCTCCCACGGTCTCCACCCAGCGACAGGCCCTTGCGCTTTCTCACCATCCATGTGTCCACTGCAGGATCACTTTTGATTTCCTTCGAAGCCTTTTTCTTGGCACTCACAACTTGGCTAACTGTTTGACAAAAGAAGCCTAGCTTTCAGCCTGTCTCATCCTTCCACATGCCTTCCTCACTGCGCTTAATCATTTCTAGCTTTTGATTTAAAGTCAGATTTGCAACTCTTCCTTTCACTTGAACACTTGGAAGCCATTGCAGGGTTATTAATTGGCCTAAGTGCAACATTGTTGTGTCTCTGGGAACAGGGAGAGAGAGGGGGCATGGCCAGTCGGTGGAGCTGTCAGAACACACACATTTGGCCGGGCGCGGTGGCTCAAGCCTGTAATCCTACCTCTCTGGGAGGCCGAGGTGGGCGGATCGTTTGAGCTCAGGAGTTCGAGACCAGCCTGAGCAAGAGCAAGACCCCATCTCTACTATAAATAGAAAGAAATTAATTGGCCAACTAATATATATAGAAAAAAATTAGCCGGGCATGGTGGCCCATGCCTGTAGTCCCAGCTACTTGGGAGGCTGAGGCAGCAGGATTGCTCGAGCCCAGGAGTTTGAGGTTGCTGTGAGCTAGGCTGACGCCACGGCACTCACTCTAGCCTGGGCAACAAAGTGAGACTCTGTCTCAAAAAAAAAAAGAACACACACATTTATCAATTAAGTTTGCTGCCTTATAGGGGCATGATTCATGGCACCACAAAAAAATTACTATAGTAATGTCAAAGATCACTGATCCTAGATCACCATAACAGATATAATAATAATGAAAAACTTTGAAAAATTGCAAGAATTACCAAAATGTGACACAGTGACACAAAGTGAGCACATGCTGTTGGAAAAATGGCGCCAATAGGCTTGCTCAATGCAGGGTTTGTGGCAACAAATCTTCCATTTGTAAAAAATGCAACTTAAGGTCACCAGCTGCATTAGCCCCTAGCTAGAACAATAAAGAGCAGTATTGTCAGTAAAGAGAAATAAAGTGAAGTGCAATAAAACGAGGTATTTTTTACAATTGCTGTAATCCGACATAAGCACCCCATACAACATTGTTCCGGGGGAAATACTCTCCAAATCAACAAATGCAAAGAGTAGTGTCAAGTAGCAAATGTTCAGTAAATGTAGGCTACTGTTATTAAGGGCTTTTAAATCATAATCTGTTTCCTGTGCCCAAAGTTACCCAGCTGCTCTGGGAATGTCAGGAGAAGCTCATTAAAGAAATTCTGTGGGCCGGGCGCGGTGGCTCACCCCTGTAATCCTAGCACTCTGGGAGGCTGAAGCAGGTGGATTGCTCAAGATCAGGAGTTCGAAACCAACCTGAGCAAGAGCGAGACCCCGTCTCTACTATAAATAGAAAGAAATTAATTGGCCAACTAATATATAGAAAAAACTATATATAGAAAAAATTAGCCGAGCATGGTGGCGCATGCCTGTAGTCCCAGCTACTCGGGAGGCTGAGGCAGGAGGATTGCTTGAGCCAAGGAGTTTGAGGTTGCTGTGAGCTAGGCTGACGCCACGGCACTCACTCTCTAGCCTGGGCAACAGAGTGAGACCCCGTCTCAAAAAAAAAAAAAAAGAAAAGACATTCTGTGAGCCATATCTCATTAATTTACATTCTTGCCCCAAATGCATTACCTGAATCTAATCATAATGAAACCTCAGATAAACCCAAATTGAGGGGGATTTAACTAAATAGTTTGCCTATACACTTCAAAAATGTCAGTCATGGAAGACAAAGACAAAGAGATGGCTGAGGAACTGCTCAGATGAGCAGGAAGCAAGGAGACAGGACTGTTAGGTCAATGTATAATCTTGGATTGGATCCTGGATTAGAAAGATAAAATTCCTATAAAGGATACTATTGGAACAGTTGATAAAAATTGAACAAGGTGTGTAGATAAGCTAATAACACTGCATCATTGCTAAACCTGGTTTTGATAACTGTCGTGTGATTATGTAAAAAATGTGCTTGACAGATACAACCTGAACGGTCCAGGGTCACAGTGTCTCCAACTTACTCTTGAGTGGTCCAGAAAAAAATAATGTGTGGGCATATATATAATATTGCATATATTTATGTTTTATATATATGAAACTAGTGAAAAAGCAAATGTGGCAAAAATGTTCGTTGGCAAATCTGGGTGGAGAGTGTATAAGAGTTCTTTGTGCTGTTGCTGCATCTTTTATGCACATTTGAAATTATTTCAAAAGAAAGTAAAATATAAATACGATGAAGCTAAGAAATGACCAAACACTTAAAGGCAGAAGAAGACACTCTGCAACTAGGCTAGCAGCCAGCTACTTGCCCAGGGCCCACCAGCAGCCCTAAGGAGCCTTCTGCCTCGTGGTTCTGTTTACCCGCCATGCCCTCTTGTGATCAGCCTGGAAACACCAACTTGATAGAAACGCTGCTTTAGAACCTGCCACACAAGTGGTGATACATCCTGGCGCAAGTTTGCACAGGTGGTCATGAGAGAAAAGCAATGGATCCACAGCCACAGCCAGTGGCAAGGGACAAGGCAGGGGCTCCAATGGCACTGTTTGACCTGCCAGCAACCTTTTAACCTACGTGTCACATGAAAGAGTCAGGGGTGGGGAGCGGGAAGCACTGTGGGTCCAGAAAACACTGATCTATAGCGGAGATGCCACCTTCAGGGGCAAAGGTGAACTTGAACTTGGCTCCCCAAAAGAGAGCAGTGCTCATTGTTTGGCCAGAAGAGCACTGTTTTCTCTGGTGTCCTCCTTTGAACCGGCCCCAGCAGGCTTTGACCTCCAGATGAGCCCACTGAGTGGTTTCACAGATCTGCAAACCCCAGGGGCAGAATTAGGGTTAGATGAATGAGGCAGGGTCAAGTGCAAGTGCAGGGTTGGATCATGTCTTTATTTAGATTTTAATACTTTGTTCATCATGGATTATCTGCATTAATTTTGGTTTTTCAAAATATGGCATTAAATATTATTTACCTTGATTATTGATCTGTTCTGTACCTCCTTAAACTTTGTGCCTGTGGCCAATGTCTCATTCACCGCCCCTTAGTTCTGCCTTGACAGATCTACTCTATTAATTGCAATATCACCATCTCAGAGTTTGCAGGATGGTCAGATGAGGTCTGGAGTTAAGTAGCCCCTTGTGTACCTATAAAGAAAGGACCAGCAAAGGGAATTAATCCTGAGAACCCAATGCCTGCTTTTGATGTCACTTCACAGCCAGCAGCAGGAGCCTAACTTCTTCATCTCCAAGTCTCAATGTCCTTATCTGCAAAATGGGGATGGCAATACCTTCTTTGCAGAGTTTATTCTGGAAACAGAGTATCACCCCAATCGAGTGTCCATAAGGGCCAGGCACTGTGCTGAGTCTGCCTTTTCATTATAAAATCGCTAAATGTTCACAGCCCTACCACATAAGATATTATTATCAGAATTTTAAAGGTGAGGAACAGAGAAGTTTAGTTATTTGTCCGAGGTTGAGCAGCCAGTAAGTGAAAGTGTATATTCTTCAAACTCTACATCAACATTCTCAACATGGAGTGATCCCCACGTTACAGGGGACAGTTTGCAGTGTCTGGAGACATTCTGGGCTGTCACAGCTAAAGGGTGCTACTGGCATCTAGTGGGTAGAGACCAGAGATGCTGCTAAACATTGCACAGGAAGGACCTCCACAAAAAAAGAACTATCTGGCCCCAAAACATTAATTCTGCTAAGGCTGAACAGCCTGTTCTATGCTCTACTTCGGTGTCAGGAAGTTATATGAGAACTTAGTGCTCCATGAAAGGCAGACGTTGTAGTGGTTGTTATTATTTTTTGTCTCTACGGCCAGGGGTTTCCTTTGGCTATGCAGGGAACCTGAGTTTCCCTGGCTGAGCACGCACACCGTGGTCAAAACTCTGGGTCTGGAGCCAGTCAGAGCATCATAGCGTGCATTCGGCACTGATTCATAGAGCCCCTGCTATGTGCCAGTCCTGTCCCGGAGCACAGACACACGTAGGTGCCCCCGCCCCAATAGACCAGTCTGGTAGGGAGACAGACATCAGACAAGGAAACACGCAAGCTCTGGATAGCTGTGGAGATCGCCCGGCGTCTCTCCCAGTGTCACAGCACAACGAAGAACGCTCCAGACCAGTCTCGGGCTGAAGGAGAAGGAGAGATTCGTTTACTTTCAAAGAGCTCTCAAACCTCTCCAAATCTCTGTGTTGATTGCAGGGAAAGGCATATGTGTTTACAGGAAAGAACATATAGATAAAATCCTTGGTGTCATGTATTAAGCACATTGTTCTGACAAGTCTATTTAGTGATATACATTAAACTTATAATTCTGTTGTTATTTCCTTGTTGTTCCTTAAGGCTATAAAGGAAAGGGTAGGGACCCAACACCAGTCACACTTCCATATGTTCCAAAGCCACGGTGTGCAGCCGGCTGATAACAATCATATCCCAAGTCCTGTTTGCAGGACTGCCAGAAATCTGCTTTTCTCACGGCCCCTTTACCCAGGCCTCCATGCCTTTCTAGCCTCCTCTACAACAATACATTATGATACATGCCATGAAGCGAAAGGCCTGGGCGCCCAGAGAATGAGAGAGGGCAAGAGGGAAGACCCTGATAGAGTGAAGAGGCCAGGAAGGCTTCTCTGAGGGAGCGACATTTAAGCTGAGACCTGACCGGGGCACAGTGGCTCATGCCTGTAATCTGAGGACTTTGGGAGGCTGAGGCAAGAGGATCGCTTAAGCCCAGGAGTTTGTGGTTACAGTGAGCTATAATGATGCCACTACATTTTAACCCGGGCAACAGAGCAAGATCTTGTCTCAGAAAAAAAAATCTGAGACCTAGAGGTGGGAGGAAGGCGGGAAACAGCTGTGCGAAGGCCCTGTGGCAGGAACTAAAGCCTGGCAGTATGAAGGGAGGCCAGTGGGGGAGGAAGAAGGAAGTTGAGTGTTATGATTTTGAAAATGTGGATAAGTAGAGGTCACATTAAGGAGTTTAGTCTTTCTGTCAGATAAAGATCTCTTGAAAGATTTTAATCAGAGTGGTGACACATCCAGGCCTGCCCTTCAGAAGTGACACTCTCGAGGCCCACACACAGGCCTGTGTGGAAGATGCTGTGTGAGATGGAAACCCAGAGCCTGTTCCATCCAGTAGAAACCACTCTGTAAAGGCAAGGCTTGTCACAATTACGTAACTTTAAATAATGCACCTTCCTCTCCTCAAACACCCAGCTGGTGGTGAAATGCAATGACGCAGCAAGCATTTTGCACGTGTTACTATTGCTAGGGCTCATTCGTTATCGGACAAAGATCCACATCCGTCACTGGAAACACCTGTTTGGGTCACACGGCCCGCCCCAGACAGTAGCAGGGAATTTCCTGCAGGTTCCTTGTTACTTCTTGTTGCTTGTGGGTGACTCAGCCTGTGACACTTTTGCTTCTCCTGGAATCTCTGTCTTGCCTTTCTCAAATCCCAAGGCAGCCTCTGTCCCACAGTCAGCTGCCACGGACTCCTGTCCCACCAGGGACCATGGTGGTGGCTTGTTTGGGGCCACGCATCTGGACACCTGATCCTCGTTCCTGTCCATTCACGTGACATGCATGGGACTCTTCAGCGGGACTTACTGGGCAAGACAAGAGCCTGGGGCCTTGAGACGATCTGACTGTCCTGTACGATCAGGGACGGTATTCCCAAGGTGGATGTTGCTCAAGAAAGTCAAAGGAATTATGTGAAGAAAAAGGCTTCCTGGACAATGAGTTTGGGACACCCTGTTGCCACACACTTAAGCAGTTATTTTAAATTGCAGGACGTTTCAGAACATTTAATATGCTAATGTGCGTTATAAATCTCCAAGAAGGAGTGATGCATATTTATCCTTTTTCCCAGGTGCATCTTGAAGACTGGTATTTGGAAGCACGTGCAGCAGGAAATGTCATCCCGGGGAGGACTCTTCAGAGTGGTCAGCATGGGTCAGCCCAGTGCCTGCTTTTCCTTCTAGGCTCCAGGCTCCCAGGCGGGACTGCCTCAAAACTCCGAGTTCCCAGCATAGGAGCCAGCTGAAGGACACACCAGAGGGTTTGACCTTCCCTGGGCCCTCCAGTACAGCCTGTTCATGCCACCCTCCGAGTCCCCCGTGATTCCTGGGGTTGGAAAAGGTTCCCTTCACTTGGTTGTACACAGAAAACCTGTCTGCACAGGCATTGTTTAATCTGCTTAAAAGAATGAAAGGTTTTAGCACTTTTTTATTTGTCTTTATTACTAAAGAAGTACATGTTTTTGTTAAAAAAAAAAATACAAGAGTGTATACTGTAAAACTTGGAAGCCCTCCTCTCATGATCCCGCCGCCCCGCCCTGCTGGTGGGCAGGGCCGGTCTGGAGCGGGGCCTGGCCTCAGCCCTCCGCACAAGCCGGCTGGCCTCGCCTCTCACTTACCCGTGGCCAGGCGTGGGGGTGATTGAGACAGAACACAGAAAACACTCACACGGCACCTGCACCTGTGTGCAGTCAGTTAAATTTGACTCAGGCTTTTCCTTCCAGAATCTTAAGGAATTTTTAAAGTGTCATTTCATGCAGTGCATGTACTAATGACAGGATGGGATCCATCTTCTCAGTCTGTTCAAGTGAATTTTTATTTCCTCAAAAGCAGTTTCTTTTTTTTTTTTTTTTTGAGACAGAGTCTCACTTTATTGCCCAGGCTAGAGTGAGTGCCGTGGCGTCAGCCTAGCTCACAGCAACCTCAAACTCCTGGGCTCAAGCAATCCTTCTGTCTCAGCCTCCCGAGTAGCTGGGACTACAGGCATGTGCCACCATGCCCGGCTAATTTTTTCTATATATATTAGTTGGCCAATTAATTTCTTTCTATTTATAGTAGAGATGGGGTCTCGCTCTTGCTCAGGCTGGTCTCGAACTCCTGAGCTCAAACGATCCGCCCACCTCGGCCTCCCAGAGAGCTAGGATTACAGGCTTGAGCCACCGCGCCCGGCCAACTCTCTTTATTCTATAGGTTAGCTCATTTTTGATGGTAGGAACTAAACAATTTTCCAGAATTCCGAGGCGATGATTACTATCTTAGAAAATGCCATGTTTTTAAGTTCATCTTACAAAAGTTCTTATTCTTTTTATATATCCAGCTAGGGTTTTCATATAAAATACAGGTTGCCCAATTAAATCTGAATTACTCAAATCTACCTACTATTCCGTATTTTTATTTGCTAAATCAGGAAATCCTAAATTCAGCAAACCTAAATAAATTTTACAGGTTTGGGGCCCATTTACATTTTAAACTTTTAAAAATAAATTTAACATATCATATTTCCTTTATAAAGTTCAATTGTCTGAACTAACAAAAAAAGGCCACCTTTTAAAATACTAAATAATTTTAAATTCAAATAAATTAAAATTGCAAAGTTCTTATAAATTTTCCAGAACTGTATGCAAACTTAGTAAGGCTTCAGCTTAAAATCGCGAATCTAAACCAACCCTCCACCAATTACACATTTTAGATTGTCAATTTAATAGGCCAAAAATCTCTCATATGTTACAAGTTTATAAAAATACCACATATGTATAAATTCAATTTTAAAACACACATAAAAAAGTGTACTATAGCTCTGAGTCTCGTAAACATTTCTATACTTAATTTAAGTCTTTTTCTGATTGGAAGATGCCCATTCACCAAGGAAGACAATTAACCACCTATTAACCAGAGATTCAACCAGGCCTGAGGTCTGAGGTTGCAGACAACAGGGAGATTCATCGCACCATAAGCGCAGGAAACCATTATTTCCTTCCATGTACTATTTGGAGTTACCTCTTAGATTCCTGACATGCTTGGCCAGGATGCTGACTGGACGTGTGCTGGTGACTGGTGCACGCTGTCCCCTCCGGCTATGGCTACAGCCCCGCTGCTTCAAGAGGGGGTGTTTAAGGAGATCCCCACACGGGCTTCAAGTTATTTTCCTTCCCTACCCTTTTCACAGAAGAATTGTCCTTGCCAAAGTTCATAAATATAACGCGATTGGATTTTGCATTTCTTTTGCTTTTCAGATCTTTTTATCGTCCTGCCCAAATCTCTAAAAGTCATTTTATTTGGACTAAAATCCTACAATTCTTGCAAGACCTTCCTTTCCCAGGGTCATACAACTTTCACCAACATTAATTTGGGACTGAATCACGGGTCTTTCCAGGGGCTTAACTGGCTATTTGCTCTTAAAATCCAGGGACATTTTCCTGGCCCATTCTAGCAAATTCCCAATTGCTCTCCCTAGCAACACACTGCCAGTATTTGGTGTGTTAAATTGTGCAAATTAAAAATTAAGTAATTCAAACTAGACTCGACCTTAATTCACACCCATCAGAATGGTTAGAGTCAGTACCTGGGTGTGTCCCGGAACAGCAGGCTGCCAAATCCCAGTGATTTAGAGAAAACTCGGCAGAATTTCCCATGCCTCTTGCCTCATTGTTCCCCAGCAGAAGGTTCCATCACCCCAGGTGCCCTCTGGAGTGGACCACTTCAGAGTTCATCAACTGTCAGGAAAAGGCACATGGCATGATGACCAGACATCAGAGCTGGCTCCCGGTTGGGATATGAGTGGCTTTGCGGAGGATGGTGCCTAAATTAGGTATGCCAATTTCCTTACCAGGGTGACAAAAACAGGCTCCTAAAAGGCTGCCTGATATCTTCATTTCCTTGGAGGTTAAACCCATGATCTTCAGTTCCTCAGAGAATTGAAAGCAGCAACGAAGAATCCAGTAATTCCTGTTATCTGATGCGGGCTTTATAAGTCAGCGCTCCTTGAGGTGGCCAGGATCCTGCACAGCAAGCACAGCTGTCTTCTCGAGGAGCCCTGAACCCAGAGCAGCAGCAGGATGTCCCAGAGGCTGGTCCTGCTGCTGCTTCTCCTCCTCTCCGCCCAGGGCGCCCCAGCCCTGCGGATCTGCTCCTTCAACGTGAGGTCCTTTGGGGAAAGCAAGAGGGAAGACCAGGAGGCCATGGGTGTCATTGTAAAGGTCAGTAGGATCCTGGACACCCCTCATGCCCTCTTTCCTGTCTTCAGCTTTAAGAGACTCCGGAGGAATTTAACTGAAGGTTGCCCTTAAGTTGAAGGTAGCAGCTGGCTTGGGTCCTCTTAAAAAAGGGGTGGTGACAGCACCTTCCTGCAGGATTGCCGGGAGGACTGCACGAGTCGATGGATGGAAAGCTCTTAACATTTGCCCTTAACAGGTGAGGGTTGGCTAGTAAGATGACTTTTATTAGCTTTCATTGAATGCCTGTGTCAGGCACTGTAAACAGATGATTTCATTTCATACTGCTAATGAGGAAGGGTTATTACTCCCCTGAAGAGATGACGCACAAAGAAAGATGAAGTAACACTGCACAGCTGCTGGGTGGGGAGCTGCAAAGCCAGCCCAGCCTAGTCCTTTTGTTTTTTTTTAATTTTTGGGGGGCCCAGGCTGGTCTTGAACTCCTGGCCTCAAGTGATCCTCCCATAGTGCTAGGATTATAGGTGGGAGCACTGCACCCAGCCTCAGCCTGGTCTTTTTGACCGTCAGTGAAGGACAGCTTTCTGGCTCACATGCACACTCTCTCTCTCTTTCTCCCACTCTCTCTCCTGCCTCCCTCTATATCCCATCTCACCCTCCCTCTGTCTCTTTCTCTCCTTCTTCCTTTCCTTCCTTCCTCCCTCCCTCTCCCCTACTCCCCCTCCGTCTTCACCCCATTTGGAGCTCTGCTCTTTTTTTTTTTTTTTGAGACAGAGTCTCACTTTATTGCCCAGGCTAGAGTGAGTGCTGTGGCATCAGCCTAGCTCACAGCAACCTCAAACTCCTGGGCTCAAGCAATCCTGCTGCCTCAGCCTCCCAAGTAGCTGGGACTACAGGCATGTGCCACCATGCCCGGCTAATTTTTTCTATATATTTTAGTTGGCCAATTAATTTCTTTCTATTTATAGTAGAGATGGGGTCTCGCTCTTGCTCAGGCTGGTCTCGAACTCCTGAGCTCAAACGATCCGCCCACCTCGGCCTCCCAGAGAGCTAGGATTACAGGCGTGAGCCACCGCGCCTGGCCTGTCACCACAGTCTTAAATGGCTGTCTTTTTGTTCCTTGGGAATTCCATTTTGGGGGGCCTACACTCAACATCTCCCCTGAGCTGCCATGTCCTGCCAGGTGTGTCTGAAGTCTTGCTCAAGGCTGCCTTTCCCTCCCCATGGCCCCCAAACCATCATGCTAAGAGGCTATCCCGAAACACCGCCCAACAGAGCACTCTCAATCGCCCAGAATGCCAGGCATTCAGAATAGAGTTATTTCCAGGAATTTTATATTCTTGTTTAATACTATGACTTAGGTGGCTGTGCCCCCACTTCGTAACTGAGAAAACTGAGGCTCAGAGTGAAGTCCATTAACCAGGTTTCCACAGTGAGCAAGGGAGAAGAGCCAGCACTGAACACAACCACACAAGCGAGACGCCTTTTCCACTCTTCCGAGTGGACGTGCCGCCTCAGAGGCGCGCCGGGCAGCACCACGCTGCTGCCGTGGCCTTCACCGGAGGCTGGCGAGCGAGGGAGGCCTGCCTTCTCCGTCTTGGGCTGGCCCCCGCTGCCACGGGCAGCTGTCCTGGTGCCAGCCCTGCCTCGCTGAGCCTCACTCTGCGTGTGTGCTCCTCACTTGGTGCCCTTGCAGGGCAGAGCTTGTTCATCCAACAAACGGCCCCTGATGCAGGCTGCCTGCCAGACACCCCAAGGCGTGGGGACGCGGTGCCGGGTGTGGGGCCTTGTCTCCCTCTTCTCAGAGCTCACGGCACACGGCAGCTATAATTTCCGGAATGTGTACTATGTGCCAGGCCCTTACCATGCCACGCCCAAGTTCAGCCTCACATTCACTCTGATCATTGCGCCCATTTTGCAGATGAGGCAACTGGAGCTCAGAGAGGCGAAGGGAGCTGCCCGAGGCTGTCGGGGAGAGTGAGGCTAGAACCCAGGCCTTCTCCCCACGCTGTGCTGCTCCCTGTTCCGAGGCACGAAAGGGGGCTTCACGAGCCCCACAGACCACAGCTTCCCGGGCGCCGAGGCTCCCTCAGCACTGGCCGCACGCAGTCTCTTCAGCCTCCCTCTCGTGAGCGGGAGCGGAGTCAGGCACTCAGCGTTGGCCGGGAAATCTCGGGCTTTCGAGTCTCGGCTCTGGGAGGCTCTTCCCAGAGCTCTTATGCTTGGGGCCTCTCCTGAGACAGTGGAGCCGGGGGAGCTATATTTTTCATGGATATAAAAAGGGAAACATGTCGAGAATGGACCTGAAAATGGAATATTTAATTATATCAGGGAAAAACACAACATAATTTCCGACTACAAAACTGTGTGACACCAAACAGTCTGACACCACACGGTACGATAAATACTGCCACTGCTCGCCGAGCACCTGTTCCGTGCCGGGAGTGGCCGTGCATTATGTATCTGTCAGACATTTCATATCTCTGAGACTGCCCGCTTGATCCCCATGGCAACCCCATGAGGGGATATTGTTATCGTCTCAGTTCACAGATAAGGAATCTGGGGTTTCAGGGAGCTTAAGTGACTTAATCAAAGTCACGTCATGAACCCAAGGCCACTTGACTCAAAGTCCACACCTCAAGCCAATGGGCCAATCTTTATGATGCCAATTTTATAAATAAATATAGAAATCAAATGGAAAAGTGTCTGGGTGTGGGGTTGTAGGTCATCAATGATTTTTATAGTCTTCTCTGTCTTTTCTGTATTTTCCAAATTGTCTACAATAAGCAACATTATTTTTATAATTAGGAAATTATAACAAAATTATTTTTTAAAGGATTGAATAGGACATTTATTTCCATTTTTCTTACACTGCTATGAAGAAGATTTAAAAACAGAAAGATGTTTATGCTTCATGAATTTGGCTCAACTGGTTCCAGTAGGGCCTCTCTCCCTCCTCCCCTGCTTCCCTCACGCCAGGTGCGATGCCAGGAGCTGGAGCTGGAGCAGGCCAGCATGTTGCCTGGCACGCAGCAGGCAGGCTCATGATAGATTTTTTTGGATGGATAGATGGGCGATGGAAAGGGTGGATGGACGGATTGGCGGATGGATGAAGGCCAACCAGCCAAATTTACAGGTTGCATTGCCAGGAGAATTTTGATAATTGGATCTTGGGCTATTGCTCATTGCAGTGTAGATTCTCATGTATAGAATATATTCCCAGAGGTGCCGAGGAGACTGCCCAAGGGAAGTGGAAATCGGTAACTGCTGAAGATATCGGGCTCAGAACTGCTTGTTAAGCAAGAAAAGGAATTGTAAACAGGAAATCTGGGGGTGGAACTCTCTACTCAGGAAAAGGAGCCTGAACCCATGGTCCATATGTGCCCTGCAATGATGGGTCACACTCACAAAAGGGACCTTGGTTTTTGAAGAGGAGCAGTCACGAGGACACGCTGATTTCCATGGTTGTTGAGTATAGAGGTCAAGAAGGGGCTCTATAGTGTAGATAATTATCCCATATTCACTTGGTGTTCAAATGGCTAAACCTCGCTGAGCCTCAGAGTATCCAACTACACAGCAGGGATGCTCAGAGGTCTGGCATCAAAGGGTTATCATAAATGCTGAGGAGCCAGTGGTAAGAGCGAGCTCTTATGAAGCCCTCCCTATGTGCCAGGTGCTGTATTAGGCACTTTATATAAGACAACTCATCTAGCTTATATTAAATAACTTAGAAATGTACTTGTCATGTTCTGCTAAATTTTGGCTATCATCTCTTCCCCTACAATTCCTTCCTCACCAAGCAGTTTTCTTTCTAAAATAACACTACAGTTTTCAAACACTATAAAGGTATAAATTTTTTTAATTATAAATTTCTTTATAATTTATAAAATAATTCTATTAGGTAAAAAATAGTCATTATGGACTATTTTCAAAATATAGAAACATATAAAAAAGAAAAAAGTCCCCCTTTATCCTATCACTGGAAGATAACAGTTGTTGACATTTAGGTAATTTTCTTATGGATATTTTTCTGTGCAAAAATAAATACTAAGTCTGCATTTATTTTACAGCATAGATGCCATTGTTTTGTATTCTGCTTTTATATTAGAATTTTCCCATGATGTTAATATTCTTTTAAAACTTGATTTTTAATGCCATATAATGCTTTATCCTGTGTTTGCAACATACTTCATTGAATACTTTTCTGTTTGGAGATACCTAGGTTGTTTCCAATTTTTTTGTTGCACTGAATCTCCTTCGATCTGTACAAGTACAATAATTTATTACATGCCTCCTATGTGGCAGGTACTGTTCTAAGTGCCTACGGCAACCCTGTGAAGGATTGACTATTATCATCCCAATTGACAGATGAGGAAACTGAGATACAGAGAAGTATTGGATATTTCCTTATGATGGAAGACATTCTGCAAAGTGGGAAAACTGGACCAAAGGGTATATGTGTTTTTAGATGCCTTCCAGAAAAGTCTGACAGTCACCAGTGACTAAGAGGGCTGGCTTGGCCAGTGGCACCCAGCTCCCTGGTGAGCCGCATGTGGCTGATGCCACGGATTTCCAGCCTGGCTGTGGAAGGATCCAGACTTGGGACATAGTTCTTCTCAGTCACTGCACACGTGGGTCTCCTGCCTGGGGCAGCTTCTTAACCAGTTTGGTACGACACTCTCTGGTCCCGAAACCGTGCCCACACCGGCACTCACAGTCCGCACAATAGTTTGTGCTGTGCACTGACAATGCATCCGTCTTGCTTTTGTGTGATGAGGGAAGCTTGAAAACACTGAGAGCTTGTTTTATTTTACAGGCAGCTTTACTTGTCATGTAAATCAGAATAGGTAACATATACATGTGTGTTTTCACTGTGTTATTTTTAAATGTTCACAATTTCATTTTGATAATGAAAAGTTAGAAAGGTCATATCACGGCTGTTGACTAAAGTCGATGCTCGGCTGTGCGCCTTCACATCACGGCTGTTGGCTAAAGTTGTTGTGCACGTTCATCTGTGGCTGTCGGCTATAGTCGACGCCGGGCTGCGGGCTGTGCGTATTCATCTGTGGCTGTCAACTACAGTCAATGCTGGGCTGTGCACGTTCATCTGTGGCTGTCGACTACAGTCAATGCTGGGCTGTGTGTGTTCATCTGTGGCTGTCGACTACAGTCAACGCTGGGCTGTGCGCGTTCATCTGTGGCTGTTGACTACAGTCAACGCTGGGCTGTGTGTGTTCATCTGTGGCTGTCAACTACAGTCAACACTGGGCTGTGTGCGTTCATCTGTGACTGTCAACTACAGTCAATGCTGGGCTGTGCAAGTTCATCTGTGGCGTCAGCTATAGGCAACACTGGGCTGTGCACGTTCATCTGTGACTGTCAACTACAGTCAATGCTGGGCTGTGCGTGTTCATCTGGGCTATGTGCGTACATCTGTGGCTGTAAACTATAGTCAACGCTGGGCTGTGCGTGTTCATCTGTGGCTGTCAACTACAGTCAATGCTGGGCTGTGCGCATTCATCTGTGGCTGTCAACTACAGTCAACAGTGGGCTGTGCGCGTTCATCTGTGGCTATCAGCTATAGTCAATGCTGGGCTGTGCGCCTTCATCTGTGGCTGTCAACTACAGTCAACAGTGGGCTGTGCGCGTTCATCTGTGGCTATCAGCTATAGTCAACGGTGGGCTGTGCGCGTTCATCTGTGGCTGTCAGCTATAGTCAACGCTGGGCTGTGTGCGTTCATCTGTGGCTGTCAACTACAGTCAACGCTGGGCTGTGTGCGTTCATCTGTGGCTGTCAACTACAGTCAACGCTGGGCTGTGTGCGTTCATCTGTGGCTGTCAACTACAGTCAACGGTGGGCTGTGCGCGTTCATCTGTGGCTGTCACCTACAGTCAATGCTGGGCTGTGCGCGTTCATCTGTGGCTGTCACCTACAGTCAACGGTGGGCTGTGCGCGTTCATCTGTGGCTATCAGCTATAGTCAACGCTGGGCTGTGTGCATTCATCTGTGGCTGTCACCTACAGTCAACGCTGGGCTGTGTGCATTCATCTGTGGCTGTCAACTACAGTCAACGCTGGGCTGTGTGTGTTCATCTGTGGCTGTCAACTACAGTCAATCCTGGGCTGTGCGCGTTCATCTGTGGCTGTCAACTACAGTCAATGCTAGGCTGTGCGCATTCATCTGTGGCTGTCAACTACAGTCAATGCTGGGCTGTGTGCGTCCATCTGGGCTGCGCGTGTTCACCTGTGGCTGTCAACTACAGTCGACGCTGGGCTGTGTGTGTTCATCTGTGGCTGTCAACTACAGTCAATCCTGGGCTGTGCGCGTTCATCTGTGGCTATCAGCTATAGTCAACGCTGGGCTGTGTGCATTCATCTGTGGCTGTCAACTACAGTCAACGCTGGGCTGTGTATGTTCATCTGTGGCTGTCAACTACAGTCAATCCTGGGCTGTGCGCGTTCATCTGTGGCTGTCAACTACAGTCAACGCTAGGCTGTGCGCATTCATCTGTGGCTGTCAACTACAGTCAATGCTGGGCTGTGTGCGTCCATCTGGGCTGCGCGTGTTCACCTGTGGCTGTCAACTACAGTCGACGCTGGGCTGTGTGCGTTCAACTGTGGCTGTCGAGTGCAGTCGACGCTGGGCTGTGCACATTCATCTGTGGCTGTTGGTTACAGTCAACGCTGGGCTGTGCGCGTTCATCTGTGGCTGTTGGCTACAGTCGATGCTGGGCTGTGCGCGTTCATCTGTGGCTGTCAACTACAGTCGACGCTGGGCTGTGTGCGTTCAACTGTGGCTGTCGAGTACAGTCGACGCTGGGCTGTGCACCTTCATCTGTGGCTGTCGGCTACAGTCGACGCTGGGCTGTGCACCTTCATCTGTGGCTCGCACTGAAGAGCGCCTGGTCCTGGAAGCACCTGGACGCATGGGTGCTGGCGTGGCTGCCTGCTCTGTCCTTCGGCAGAAGGAGCAAGAACATCGGACGTGTGCTATGGAGGTAGAGGGCCACTGGCATGCCCTCCTGTTCCACGTGCTTGGTGGCTGTGTGGGAGGACAAAGTTAACCTGGGGATGCCCTATCCGTGTGGGAGGACAAATTTAACTTGGGGATGCCCTACCCTTGACCGACAAGCTGTGGTGCTGAGCCCACCAGGATGCCATGCGCAGAACAGCCCCGCGGTCGCCAAGGACTGGTCTGCACCCTGGTCTCCAGGCTGTTCCTACCCTGAAGGAGCCCCTCCTGTATTCTTTTCCCGTTGAGCTCCTTCTCACCTTGCAGGGCCTGTTCAAACATCACCTCCTCCTTGGAGCCTTCCCTAATCTTCTGTGGAGAACTAATTAATTATTCTTCCACATTTCCACAGCTTGTGACTTGTATTTAGCACAAAATTTATTTGTTTCACATCATAGCTAGTCATTTCCATTTGTCTCTCTCACTGAACTATGAGCTTTTGAGAACCGGGACTGTATTTTCACAGTTTAGCATGGTGGGATTTGTAGTCACACAGTCCTGAGCTCAAATCCTGGCTCCGCCACCTGTAGTGGCTGTGTGACTTTAAGCTAGTTGCTCAACCACTCTCTGCTTGCTTTCTGCCTATTTTTAATGGGCTGATAATCATAGTCATCTCGTAAGCTTGTGAGGCTCAGAATAATTTCTCAATAAATGTTAGCTCTTATGATTATTATAATTATAATTACACCTCATTATTTCTACAGTATCCAGCCTAGTACCTTTGCTTACTAAGGGCTTAATTAGGATTTATTATTATAATTATTATTGTAATTATTCAGCAAAGCCAAAAACGTAGGATGTGAGGGGGTCGGGATCGTGGGCTCTAGTCTTGGATGCTAAGGTTCAGATTCTGCCTCAACCACTTTCCACTTGGGTAACCAGATAATTCACTCTATTTTCCCTGAGCCTCAGGATCCTTGTCTTTATTTTTTATTTTTTTTTTTTGAGACAGAGTCTCACTTTGTTGCCCAGGCTAGAGTGAGTGCCGTGGCATCAGCCTAGCTCACAGCAACCTCAAACTCCTGGGCTCAAGCAATCCTGCTGCCTCAGCCTCCCAAGTAGCTGGGACTACAGGCATGTGCCACCATGCCCGGCTAATTTTTTTTATATATATATAGTAGTTGGCCAATTAATTTCTTTCTATTTTTATAGTAGAGACGGGGTCTCGCTCAGGCTGGTTTTGAACTCCTGACCTTGAGCAATCCGCCCGCCTCGGCCTCCCAGAGTGCTAGGATTACAGGTGTGAGCCACCGCGCCCGGCCAGGATCCTTGTCTTTAAAATGGGCATACTAAAGGCACCTACCTCAGGAATTCCTTCATTTAGTATAGTGAAGAAATTAAATTATTTTAACAAGCACACAATGCAATACTCATTACACAGAAAGTGCCCAATAAAAGGTTTTACTATTTATGGGAAATGGCCTCAAACCCCTGGGATTCTCTCGCAGATTATCAAGCGCTGTGACATCGCCCTTCTGATGGAGATCAAGGACAGCAGCAACACGATCTGCCCTGTGCTGATGGAGAGGCTGAACGGGTACAGTGGGCAGAGGTGGGGCCTCTGGGGCTCAAGGCCGCATGCAAGCCCTCTGAAAAGCCACAGGGAACTGAAGTAGAGGGAGAGCCTGCACTTGACTACCACATCACATGGCCAACACTGCCCAGGCTTCCGAGAGGGGCCACAGCTCTCGGGCCACAGCCCCGAGAGCTTTCAGCCGGCTGGTTTTAATACGATAAAGCAGAATAGTGGAGGTGGGCGGAGAGTCAGGACAAAGAGAGAAATGAACTAAGCAGATAAGAGGCTGAGCTAAGAAGTACTGTTAAAAAGAATGTATTGGCCGGGCGCGGTGGCTCAAGCCTGTAATCCTAGCTCTCTGGGAGGCCGAGGTGGGCGGATCGTTTGAGCTCAGGAGTTCGAGACCAGCCTGAGCAAGAGCGAGACCCCATCTCTACTATAAACGGAAAGAAATTAATTGGCCAACTAATATATATAGAAAAATATTAGCCAGGCATGGTGGCGCATGCCTGTAGTCCCAGCTACTAGGGAGGCTGAGGCAGCGGGATCGCTTGAGCCCAGGAGTCTGAGGTTGCTGTGAGCTAGGCTGATGCCACGGCACTCACTCTAGCCTGGGCAACAGAGTGAGACTCTGTCTCAAAAAAAAAAAAAAGAATGTATTAGGGAAAAATCCATAGTCCCAGGATTTGTGAGAAAATGTCTGGTGGTTCTCAGAGGAGACAATGTTCCTGCATATGATAAATGCTCAGGAATGGTGCATGGGCACCGATGGGTGACGTGATGAGGTTTACTCTACCAGAAAGGATGAGCTGCAGCCCCAGCCAAGGGCCAGAGCAGGGTCTGGGGCTGATTCTGGCCGAAGGGTCTTCTACGACTCAGCGGCCTCCCAAAGGACAGGCCAAAGCATGCGGGTTTGGAGTGAGTTGGATCTGGGTTCAGATTCCAGCTTTGCATTTGCAAACTAGGAAGGGGAATAACAACTATAAAAAGAAATACTCACCTCATGAGGCAAGAAATAATGGCTGTAAAGATCCTGGCAGATGCCATACTTCAGTCAATGGTGGCCCTTCTTGTTGGACTCAAAGGTTATGATGAACAATAGTCCTTCCACATGATGCCACTGGGTACATGGAGGCAGATTGGAGGGAGGAAAACATATATAGTAGGGGAATGTTTATTCTTTAAGATGCAATGTGAAATCTTTATATTTCCTAGAAATTCAAGGAGAGGCATAACATACAACTATGTTATTAGCTCTCGTCTTGGAAGAAAAACATATAAAGAACAGTATGCCTTTCTCTACAAGTAAGTATAACCTTTGCTCCTTGGACCATGGTCCACTAATAAATTATGAATTGAATCAAAATGCCTATCTTTCCTTCAAAACCAGATTTTGATCTCTAATTAGATCTCAATGTTGATCAAAACAATTGCTGTCAAAACTGGGGCTGACACAAAGTATTAACTCTTCAAACTGAAAAACACAAGCGTCCTCCTAACACCTAATTTGTCGGTTGGCTCAATGGCTGTCTGGACCAGGAGTTCTTTATTCCTCACAGTCATGTCCTGGCTCACAGCTGGGAGCATGAAGTGCCAGCAAAACTGACTCTTGAACTTCATATTCTTGTCTCGTGCTTGCTAGCGATTCGTTCTAAGTCTGGACATTAACTTGTGGGTGCCCAGACAACTGACACGATATGGCTTAGACCTTGAGCTCCCTGGGCTCAACAGCCCAGGCTGTTGAGAAGAATTAACTCAGCCTCGTTCCCAGGCAAAAGACACCTTCCCCCTGCTCAAGTCTCCTCTGGAGGCTAACAAAGTCATGCTACATCTCTGCTTCTTGGAAGAAATCAACTGACTCAGCAAGAGGGCTTCCTTTTTTCTCTTCTAGGGAAAAGCTGGTGTCTGTGAAGAAAAGCTACCTCTACCATGACAATCAGCATGGAGATGGAGACGTGTTTTCCAGGGAGCCCTTTGTGGTTTGGTTCCATTCTCCTCACACTGGTGAGACCCTCAGGCCCCTCTTGTCCATGACCTCCCCAGTGGCCCATGAAAGGGCAGCAGCCCTGAACACGAGCTCAGGCTTATGCAGAGTCTTTAGGGAGGCATTAGGCTGGAGACGATGATGCATTGCTTCTTCTAATGTATGTAAAGGATGTGGTTTAGTCTGATGACACCAGTCTTGCTTGTCAGAATGCCATGACTCAAGACTGCCCCAGTCTAGAATATGCCTTCTGGAATCAGTGGTAGCTCCACTCTCTTTGGAACATTTAGGCTCACAAACATTAGATACCACAATTCCTTGGTCCTTGTCAAGTACAACTCTTCATTTTAAAATATCCTAAGCATGGCCAGGCATGGTGGCTCACATCTGTAATCCTAGCACTCTGGGAGGCCAAGGCAGGAGGATCGCTTGATGTCAGGAGTTCGAGACCAGCCTGAGCAAGAGTGAGACTCTGTATCTACTAAAAATAGAAAAAAAAAAATTAGCCAGACAACTAAAAACAGAAACAAAAAATTAGCCGGGCATGGTGGCTTGCACCTATAGTCCCAGCTACTCGGGAGGCTGAGGCAGGAGGATAGCTTGAGCCCAGGAGTTTGAGGTTGCTGTAAGCTATGCTGATGCCACGGCACTCTAAGCTGGGCAACAGAGTGAGACTCTGTCTCAAAAAAAAAAAATCCTGAGTGTTGGCCGCCAAAGGTGAACCCCCAGCCTAGAGGCTCACTCTCCTCTAGGAGGCGCATAGCTTTGCCCTCCACAGAATGCAGGGAGAGGGGAAACCCAGCTGGGCTTCTCCCCATACAGTCAAGATGGTGCTTGTGCGGGTCCCTGATTAGGGGCTGGCCTCCTAGTAACTGGGATTATCTCCACTTTGTATTTGAGGAAACTGAGGTTCAAAAAGGTGAAGTCACTTCTCTGAGCTGCTCAGCTATTGAAATGGATGAGCCAGGGTTGTAAGCTACTACTTCAAGAGCTCGTGCTTTTAAACACTATGCATCACTCAATGAAAAGTCAAGAATTTGCTTTGCAGATTGCAGCCACATAGAATCAAATATTTTTTCAGTACCTACTATGCGCCAGGCTCTGTTGAGAGCATCAGAAAAGACAGACAAGGTCCCTGTCCTTGTGAAGTTATATTGTAGTAGGGGAGACAGATCATGACCAAATACATGCATGTGGAGTTATAAGTATATACATCTATATCTATACTACACCCACGTAAACGAACGATGAAGTTAACTGTTTCTGCCCAGGGTTAATTAGCTCCAAGGCAGACTATTTTAGGAAAACAAACATGGGAGAGCAGTAGGGAAATTCCCAGTAGAAAAAGAGAAGGAGGAGGGGCTACAGAGGGCAAGAAATGCCCTTCAGAGAGCATGTGTATGATCGTCTTTGTCATGTGCACAATTCCATGTGGCCGACCAGGCCAGTGTTTGGAGAGCTCCCCACTTCCACCCCTAAATAATTATTTCCTCTTAAAGAGATTCCTGAGTCTTTGTGAACTGCTAAATAAACCTGTTTGTCCTGAGCCTCCACCCTTCCAGCCTGCCCTGCCCTCCTTGTCTCCCCTGGGCAAGCGCTGCCTGTTTGGAGTTTTCTCTCCTGTACAAGGAAACCTACATCCCCTCAATCTAGGATTGAAAACGAAGGGGTTAGGTATTCATCTCTCTTTTCTTTCATTCATTCACTTATCCAATCATTCATTCATCCATATATTCAGTCAACAAACATTTCTGAGCCCATCCAATGTGCCAGGCACTGGAAGCAAAAGGGTGAATAAGAGGCCTGCCCTCACGGATCCGAGGTTCTAGTGGGCCAAAGGAGTGAAGAAAGTGATCTCAGAGCATAAAGGAAGTAATAAGCAGGGGGCACTGAATAGTGGGGGGGTGCACATCTTAGGCAGGGTGACGGGGAGGGGGGGTCCTTGGGGTGACATTGGGCTGTGAAGAAGGCAGCCACACAGAAGACTGGAGGAAGGGCATTCCAGGCGGATGGCACAGTGAACACAGAAGCTCCCAACACCGCTGGAAGGCAGAGGCGAGAAAGAGGATGGAGTGTTCAGGGGGCCCCAAAAGAGGATGCAGAGTGACATGGAGGGCTGAGAAGGAGAGCTGGAGATGAGGCTGGTGGCAGAGAGTGGGCAGGCCTGAGTCCTGGCTCCCCTCTGTGGGACTTGAGCAGTGAGCCTCTCCACAGCCCCTGCCTCAGGAGGTAAGAGTGGGGATCCAGGTGGACACTGAGGAGCCATGCCAGGAGGAGGTGTGAGCAGGTGGTGGCGTGTGGCTCCCAAGGCTGCCTACGCCGCTCAGGCCCCCAAATAGCGGGCGAAGGTTTTCAGACACTTCACAAAAGACCATTTAAATTTTTAAATAGCTTTTCAGAGTTTCTATTTCTGATGACAAAAGAATATAAACTGATAAGCCTCCCTTGTTTTCTAATTAGAAGAAAAATTTTTTTCCTTAGTACAAAAGCCAAACAGGGTTATTATTTTTAAAAAATAGAAAATATAATCATAGATATTATATATACAATTTGTATTTCTCATTTTAATAAATAAAGAAGAAAAATACATCCGGAAAAAAAAAGAAAATACAAGTTTGCAAAAAAAAGCAAGAAAATAATAGCATTCACCATGCCAGCAAGGAACATTGTCTACCAGCTTTCTCTCAGCTGTGAAAGGCAAGCAGGAGAAAAAAGTCTTTCATGCACTAAAAATAAGCAGCCTAATCACCCTAAGATCATTAAAATCTCAGCCATTGGCTGGACTGTCTGAGAACTGGCCACCCGGCCTGGCCTTCCGGGGTAGAGCCTGCTTCCCCGAGCAGTGTTCGTGGGACCTCGACAGGGATGTGTGTGACCTCCGCCTCTTTCCTGTTCTGCAGCTGTCAAGGACTTCGTGATTGTTCCCCTGCACACCACCCCCGAGACGTCCGTTAAAGAGATGGACGAGCTGGCCGATGTCTACCTGGATGTGAAGCGCCGCTGGGAGGCAGAGGTGGTGCCCGTGGCCTGGGCAGACTCTGGCTGGGCCTTGAGTGGGATGAGGCCTCTCCAGGCAGGCGAGGGGTCAGGGCATATGCAGGCCACCACCACCTTACAGCCTCGTTTTGGGCCTTTCCTCAGCCCCAAATATCCGTTTTGCTAAATCTGCCTGGACCCCTCTGTGCGTCAGCGGGGGCGCCGGGACTTCCCGAGTGCGCCGCTGCCAGGCGCTGTGCTGAGGCTTGGCACGGGCGAGCTTATTCAATCTGCTCAGTAATCCATGAGGTAGCTATACAGCTTTTATCATTCCCATTTCACAAATGAGAAGGGTGGGGCAGAGAGAGGTCAGGAGTCTTTCGGTTGCAACCAACAGGATCCTAACATGGCTCATGAAAAGGAGGAACAATGTGTTGGTTGGTGCAACTAAAATGTGCGGGGGTAGTTCAGGCATAGCGGGATCAGAGAAGGTAATCAGGCTCAGAAAAGGTAATCAGGGCTCGGTTTTTCTCTTCCTTGCCATCTCTTGCCCCTCTTTCCTCTGTGTGGGCTCCAATCTCAGGCCAGCTCTACCCTTGGGATGGATGGACCAGCAACCTCCAGACCAACTGACAAGTTTTCTTTCCCATAATGCAACTAATGCCCTGGCATTGAGGTTCATTGGCTCTAATTGGGTCACATGTCCATCCCTTAGCCAATCACTGTGACCAGGGGCTGAGATACTCTGACTGGTTAAATCTGTGTCAGCTCCACCCCAGCCTCGTGAAGGAAGGTGGAGGAGGAAGAGGTGGTTTCCCAGAGACACTTGGGGTGCTGTTCTCACAGCCGGGGCACACATCTGCTGCCCCTGTGGGCCTCAGTCATGCTGCTTTTGGAAGACAGGACTGCTGTGAGTGTCTGTGAAAGCTCTTGGCAAATACGGAAGTGCTCCGAGTGCTCTTCTTCCATATTCCTCTTTTCTCCTTTCGGACGTGACTCCTGGGATCCCCCTTCCTCCTCCTCAGTTCTGCTGTTCAGAGTGCAAAATGAGTCAAGTAAAGTGTGAACATAGTCCATCAGAGCTGGGACATGGAGAAGACGAGGGGTGTATTTCAATGCTTATTAGTAAATAGACTCATTCATTCATTCGAAAAATTATGAAATCCTTGGCCGGGCGCGGTGGCTCATGCCTGTAATCCTAGCACTCTGGGAGGCCAAGGCAGGAGGGTAGCTTGAAGTTAGGAGTTTGGGACCAGCCTGAGCAAGAGCAAGACCCCATCTCTACTAAAAAAAAAAATAAAATAAATAGAAAAAATTAGCTGAGTTTGTTGGTATGTGCCCGTAGTCCCAGCTACTGGGGAAGCTGAGGCAAGATTGCTTGAGCCCAGGAGTTTGAGGTTGCTGTGAGCTAGGCTGACACCACAGCACTCTAGCCTGGGCAACAGAGTGAGACTAAACCAGCTATTGGGGCTTTTAAAAATTTTAAATAAGTAAAATAGAATAAAAATACTTTTGAAAATTGTAAAAAGGAAAAAGAAAAAATTATGAAATCCTTCATCCATTCAATTAGAATATACTGAGCATCTAGTGAGCGTCAGACTGTGAGGCATGGGTGGCCCAAGAGTGGACAAGAGGGGAAACTCTTGTGATGCCAGGCCTTCAGTGAGGCAGGTCAGGGTGCGATTTTTCTCATCACCACTTGAACCTCCCAGCTGTGTGGCCTAGAACAGGTCCCTTAATTTCTCAAACCTGTTTCTACAGAAGTTAATAGGCCATTCTACCTCTCAGTGTTTATTGTTGTGAGGTATAAAGTTTAAATTAAACTTTAGAAAACACTTAGGCTGGACAGGGGTGTGGTGCCTCATGCCTGTAATCCTACCACTCTCGGAGGTGGGAGGATCACTTGAGCTCATGAGTTCAAGACCAGCCTGAACAAGAGCAAGATCCATCTCTACTAAAAATAGAAAAATTAGCTGGGTCTCGCTCTTGCTCAGGCTGGTCTTGAACTCCTGAGGCTGAGGTTGCAGTGAGCTATGATTATGCCACTGCACTCTACCTGGGGCAAAAGAGCGAGACACTGTCTCAAAACCAAACAAACCACTTACTGCTGGGCTTGGCACACAGGGAATGAATGTTCAGCAAGTCACGCCTATATCAGTAGCAGCTGGTGATCACTCAAGTTAAGTGATGACATTCACTCATGACATTCTGTCCTCAACTGGGCCCATTAACCTCAGGGGAAACTGTGATCACCAAGGTCAAAGTAAAATGTTCTGAAGAAAACTCTTAAGTCAGCAATGCCCCTGAACAATAGTGCAAACAAGGAAATCTGACACTTCCTCTGTATTATGGAATGTTAAAATTCTGTTCCAAGAGCCCTGCAGAGAAAAATACTTCCAAGTTAGAAACTTTCTGATGGTGGCCTTGGGTGAGGGCGGACGGCTCACTCTATGCCCCCTCTCCTTAACCCCTCGCCGCTCGCGGCCCCTGCCGCCCGGCTCTGAGCGCCTCTGCTGCGCGCTGGCGCCCGGCTCGCTCGCGGGCAGGGAAGCGCGGAAGCGCCGAGAGCGGGTTCACTTTACAGGCAGCTTCGCTCGCCATGCGACTCAGAATAGCTAACACAGACGTTGTGTTTTCACTGCGTTATGTTTAAATGTTCACAATTTTATTTTGATAAATGGAAAATTAGGAAAGTCAAGTTTTGTTGTTAATGCTATAGTCGACGCTCAGCTCATCTGTGGCTGCCGACTATAGTCGATGCTCATACCGAAGTGTTAAGCTTCTTCCCACTTCCTCCACAGACTGACTTTCCACAGGAATAAGTTTCCAACTTCAAAACAATAAAATAGGCCGGGCGTGGTGGCTCACGCCTGTAATCCTAGCACTCTGGGAGGCCGAGGCGAGCGGATCGTTTGAGCTCAGGATTTGAGACCAGCCCGAGCAAGAGCAAGACCCCGTCTCTACTTAAAATAGAAAGAAATTAGCTGGACAACTAAAAATATACAGAAAAAAAATTAGCCGGGCATGGTGGCACATGCCTGTAGTCCCAGCTACTCGGGAGGCTGAGGCAGCAGGATTGCTTGAGCCCAGGAGTTTGAGGTTGCTGTGAGCTAGGCTGATGCTACGCCACTCACTCTAGCCTGGGCAACAAAGCGAGACTCTGTCTCAAAAAAAAAAAAAAAGAAAAGCAGCAAAACAATAAAATAAAAAGAGTGGTGCCAAGCCTGTCATACACCACCCAAGTTCATTTTTCCTGCTTGGAAACAAAAGGTGTTGATTCATTCATATGTTTATACCCTACAGTAATTTGAGTTGGAGACAAAAGATCAGGGAATGCATGCTGAATTATAGGGATGTGGTGACTAAGAACAGCAAACATCCTCCCTCCCATTTAACACCCTCCCTCCCATTTAACACCCTCCCTGGCACACATTTGCTGTCATACACTCATCAAAACTGTGACTCAGTTTTAAACCATGGTCCTTTCTTTTAAAAAGCAAGAAGAAAATTAAGAAAGACCCTGTATTAGCTTGCTAGGGCTGTCATAACAAAGTACTGTACAAAGATTGGATGACTTAAACAATAGAGAGTCATTTCCTCACAGTTCTGGGCCTAGAATTCCAAGATCAAGGTGTGTCAGCAGGGTTGGTTTCTTCTGGGGGCCTCTCTCCTTGGCTTGTAGGTGACTACTTTCTTCCAGTGTCTTTACATGTTCTTCCCTCTGTGTCCCTCTGTGTCTTAGTCTCCCCTTTTTTTAAAAGGACACCAGTCATATTGCATTAAAGCCCACCCATATGACTTCATTTTATCTTAATTACCTCTTTAGAGACATATCTCCAAATACATTCACATTCTAAAGTACTAGAAATTAGGATTTTGACCTATGAATTGCCTCCCCACTCAGCCCATCATAGACCCCATTACTTACTGGACATGGGAGGTGGGTCACTGCCAGCAACAGGGTGGAAGCATTCTGCAGTAGTGCCCACCAGGTGATAGGTCCCAATCATGTCTTTCAGAATTTCATTTTCATGGGTGACTTCAATGCCGGCTGCAGCTACGTCCCCAAGAAGGCCTGGAAGAACATCCGCTTGAGGACCAACCCCAGGTTCGTTTGGCTGATTGGGGACCAACAGGACACCACAGTGAAGAAGAGCACCAAATGTGCATATGACAGGTAGGGGCCCTGCAGGAAGTTGTCAGCCCCACAGTGCTTGGTGTGCTCAGGAAATACAGCCCCTCGGAGCAGTGAAGCCTGAGGTCTGGTGATCTGAGTCAACTAAATGCCAGCCCCCCCACCGGGTACCTTGTGCAGTGTATGGCCTCCATGGCCCCGCACGGTGGTCTGGTGCACGGTAGCTCAGCAGAGGTGAGCACTGGCCTTTGTGTCACACAGGCCTGTGTTCAAATTCTTACTCTGCCACTTGATATGTCTGCGAGCAAGAGACTTAAGGTCTCCGTGTCTTCATTTCCTCACTTGTAGAATGGAGACTCTAAGAATGCCTCACTCATGGAGATATGGTGAGATTAAATGAGATCGTATATGTAGAGCTGCCAGCACAATCCCTAGCGTATGGCAGGTGCTCAATACATTCATTGGCTGTTAATTTTTACATCATAAAGGTTTACCAGTTTATTCACTCAATACTCATCACTAGGCATTTAGGTTATTACCAAGGGTTTGCTGTTATCAATGCTGCTGAAATGAACATCCTGTAAGTGCATTTTGTGGAAATACTGGTGATTTCCTCAGGGAACAACCCTAAAAATGAGACCAGTTCATGCAAGAGTATTTACAGGTGTAAAGCTTTTGCTAGGTATTCCTAAATGCAAATGCATACATTTAAATAATAGAATTCCTTTGTACTTTTAAAGTTTCTATGGGGATTTTTCAAGCGGCTTTCACCCTTGCTTCTTCAATCTGGAGGGAGGTCGGAGTGCCTGAGGCAGGTGAATGTTAGTGATCTTCTATAGCAGAGACCACAGGCAAGAAATTCCAGGGAGCCTGGTCCCACAGCAGCCAATGACTGCAGTGAGATGGCCATCTTTGAGAGAGAGGCTAATCGTTCTCCTTTCTCAGGTTTTGAGGTCTGCCTTTCATTTCCATCCCATGACCTCCTTTGTTCCCCTTGGGGCTTTTGGGGCTGGGGTTTCCTTTGCAGAAGTCATCACTTTGCCAAGCAGAAATTGAATGAGGGAAGTTACAGGAGACCAAGTGCCCAGGCTGCCCTTCCCCCAGGTGAAGGGTCCCAGCACGGTGGGGGAGACGGCCACTCCCTCACTTGCCCATGCCCCCATGCCAGCACTTGGCCTCAGGCAGGTCAAGTCCCTTGTCCAGCTCCGTTCTTCTCCCCTGGCAAATGAGGGGTGGGGTGTGATTGAAAACAATGCTGCAGAAGAACAGTCAATCAGAAGGAAAGATGTCAATCAGGCAGGGCAGCAGAACAGGTTACATAAGATGTCTCCCAAAAGGACCCTGATTTTGTACACATGTATGCAAAGGATGGTGGGAATACACGTGACTGTCAACGGCAAAAAGATTGTCAACAGAAAAAAGCCAAACTCTGTAAAATAATTTTAAAGATATTTATTCTGAGCCAAATTTGAGGACCATGACCCGGAGGCACTGCCAAGAGACCTTGGGCAAGTGGGCTCTCTGTGGCTGGGTTACAGTTCAGTTTTATACATTTTCAGAGAGACAGGGGTTACAGGCAAAGTCACAAATCAATACATGAGAGGCATACATTGGTTTGGCCCAAAAAAGTGGGACATCTCGAAGTGGGGGCTTACAGGTTATAGGTGGGTTTAAAGATTTCTTGGCTGGCAATTGGCTTGTTAGAGTGGGAAACCGCAGTACCACGGAACAAAGAGACAGGGTCACTGAGGCTGAAATCATCAAAAGGAGTTTTATTGACTAGCTCGAGCGAGGGTCCAAGTCCCAGAGCACCGACACGGCGGCCTCTATTGGGACAAAGCCCCCGCGCACTGTGGGACGGAGCCCTTTATGCCCTAGGTGCAGAACCTGTCCACGCGCTTGCCTTTTACATTGATTGGTTGGCCCCTTGTGCCCACGCGCTTGCCCTTTACATTGATTGGTTGACCCCTTGTGCCCATGCGCTTGCCCTTTTGTTTTATCCCAAAATTTACTGCGATCAGCCTGCTCAAGCCAACTTTTTAAAAACAAGCAATATACATAAGCTAAAAGAAAGCAGTTAGCCTGAGGCTTCACAAGTGATGACTTAAGCCAGCACACCATGTGGCAGGGATAACAGTTACAGTACTTGGGAAATAGTTTGAACCAGGAAACTTTATGAAAAGTAAATGGTAAAATGAACAAACATTTGAAATTCCCAGGATGAAGAAACTTGGGCAGATGTAGATGCAGAAAGAAATAAGAGTTGATCTTAAGAATAAAAACATCTTGATTAGTAGGTAGTGTCATATAAATATATTTTTGATAAAGAGGTATGAGTGAAAATAACAGACAAAGCATTTAATGACAGTAATATATGTGTATTGTTGTGTGGTATTGTTTGTGATTCAGTCTATAAATTTTTGGAGACCATTAGATGGTTATTTTTAATGATTGACATTGATCTTACGTCTTTGTTAGCGAGTGGGTACATTAAAAAGATTCATGAAAGGATTAAGAGATGTATGTTATTTTGCCTTTAATTTATTCAAAGATCTTGTTATTTAGCAATCCTAAGAGTGTTAGAGATATGGTTAGGTGAAAGTTCCATTTTGGGGACCTGTTTGGATTATTACCATTTAACCATTAGTCAAAACTCTTAAACAGTGATGACATGAATGTCTGTGGGAACATGGTGTGTTTCTTGCTTGACACCTGTTTCAAGGCCTGTAGTTTTCATTGCAAGTATGTTGTGTTCAGGTTAATTAAGTGCATTGAGTGTAACTGTCCCTGTCATCTTATACAAGTGTACTTAGCTCTTGTTATTAACCATTTTCCTCTTCCCATAAGGAAAAAAGATTTGGGGCTTTAGAGCCAAGGAAAGTGTGATTTTTACCATCCTGTGTTTTAGCTATTTTCACTCCTCCAAGAAGAGTGTTCTAACTATGTTCCTGTTTTCTTCCTTGCATTTCACTGCTGGCTCAGTATTGGAGCACCTGCCTTGGTATACAACCTGAGTATCCCAGCTAAAAATCTCTCCCACTCTGAATTAAATTGCCTAGAAATCCCACAGGCCTGCAACTGTGCAGTTGCAGGATAGTTTTGCTATTAGTTCATTTGTAGGCCTGGCTCTGTTTTGTGGAGGTGGGAAAAGTTGATTAGGGTTGGTTTGCTTCTTATTGAGAGTAGTTGAATTTGTAGAAATACTTTTGGTATGAACATCTTAGAGAGGTGCAGTTAAACTGGTAACTAGGAATCTTAGAAACACCAAGAGCACTAAATTTAGCACTGAAGGTCATGCCTGGGACTCATGAAATGTTTGCTCCAGCTTTGCATCCCAGTGCCGTGAAATCGTTTGGGTTTTGATTTGAGAATGACAACTGTTGAATCATTCTTACCTGATTTGATTATTTGGTGCATTTGTAAAAGTACCTCTACATTTTGAATTTATGTAATAATACATATTGAGTACCTGCTTTGTGCCAGACAAAATTCTAGGCACTTAGTGTTTTTGGTGAACAAAATAAAGATCTCAACCTTTGGGAAACTTACATTCTGTTGGAGGAAGATAGACAATAAACAATTGAAGTAAATGATACAGTATGTTGGAAGGTGGTTAGTGATATAGAAAAGAGAAAAGTTAGAGCGGAGTAAGGTAGATTGGGAGGAGGACATGTCGGAATTTTAAATAGGTGGGTCAGGATGGGCCTCACTGAGAAACTGATATGGGCGCTGGAACCCCCGTGTGGCAGCTAGCAGGATCTTGGCCATTTCTTGTTCGCCCTGTGCGCCTCGCCCGCCTGAAACTTTCTATCTTCCAATCTTAGTCTAACTTCTCTTAGGGCATTTCCCTGTTATTATTTACTTCTTCTGCCACCTCTAGCAAGTCCTGTAGAGTTTTCTCGCACAGCCTATCTATCTTTTGCACCTTTCGCCTAATGTCTGGGGCTGCCTGATTTACAAAGGCCATCATGACGGCCGCTTTATTCTCTTCTACGGTGGGATCTATCAGAGTGTACTGCCGAAAGGCTTCCATAATTCTCTCTAGGTAAGCTGTCGGACTTTCCTCAGGCCCCTGACGGACATCTCCTACCTTAGCCAAATTGGTCGGCTTCCGTGCCGCTGCCCGGAGACCGGCCATCAGAGTCTGGCGGTCGACCCAGAGACGCCCCTACCTTCAGCCTCATTATAGTCCCAGGGCGGCCGTTCGAGTGGGAAGGTCTGGTCGATGACCCGTGGGTTGATGGGGTCTGCCGTCTTCCCCTGGGACCAGCTTCCGTGCTTCTCCTTGAATTCTCTCTCTTTCCTCAGTTGTAAAAAGAACCTTAAGAAACTGTTGGCAGTCATCCCATGTGGGCTGGTGAGTGAAAAGGACAGAATCTAAAAGGTTAGTTAAATCCCTCAGATTTTCAGAAAAATTTGTATTTTGGGATTTCCAGTTGTAGAGGTCACTGGTGGAGAAGGGCCAGTATTGATACGCCTGTTCTCCATCCGCCCCAGGGGGTCCCACCGCCCGTAAAGGGAGCTTTATTGGCTCTGGATCTGGAGTCCAACCAGTTCGCTGCCGGGTGCCACGGGCCGGGCCCCTTACCGAGGCCCCGCGCCCTCTACCGGAAGCCCCGCAGCACCCGGGCCGGTGGAGCCGCCTCAGGATTGTAGGGCAGGGGCGAATTCCACTCCAAATCTATAATGTCCGGATGTAGATTAGAATGATTGGAATCTGGCAGGACAAGGGGGGGGTAATCCGGTGGGTTGTGGCTTTTGCCCCTCCTTTTCCCTTGCCCCTTTTGTTACCATAATTTTGGCCTTTTCCTTAGGGGCGGCAGAATTGTCTTTAGCCATGATGGCAGATCCTGCCAAACTATGATATAGGGGATCTGGTCTGGATGACCATGAGGGCTGAAGACTATCTCCTGTACCTTTTCTTTTTTTTTTTATATCGGCATATTATGGGGGTACAGATTTTAAGGTTTCAATAAATGCCCTTTCCCCCCTCCCCCACAAGTCTGAGTTTCCAGCATGACCATCCCCCAGATGGTGCACATCTCACTCATTATGTATGTATATACCTGCCCCCCTCCCCCCTACCCCCATCCTGTACCTTTTCAATGAGCGAGGTGTCGAGTGACCCTTCCCGTGGCCATCACACCCCAAAGGTCGGCCACTCTGCCTCGCAAACGGTGATGAACTTTCCTTTCTTTGCCTCCAGGGAAAGACTATGTGCCCTTGCCCTCACATCCTTAAAATGGCCTACCAAGATGGACAAGGGTGTTGATGGGGTCTGTCCCATGCCTGCGGAGAGGAGGGACACGAGGCACACCTGGAAGACCTAAGAAAACAAGTAAAATTAGTTTAGTTTGTCTGATTAGGCGCTGCCGTAGAGGGTGTCACTGGCAGTCTCTTTTTCCCCTACTGCCCGCTGCTGCTGCTTCTCACAAAAATGGGCAGCAACACTTGTCCTCGGTCAGATCCTGTTTTAGCTTCCCTTGTTATTGGTTCCTACGAGCCATTCAAGGGGAGAAAAAAGGTTATTAATGACAGAGGACGACACGAACATTCAACTAGGGATTCCAAACAACACAGACAAACATGAAAGACACAAACAATTACCAACCTAGTCCGGACTTCCTCCCCGACTCCCTTCGGACAGAGCCTCCAGCTCCTAGGTCAGCCATAGGGATTTCCCGGGGTCAGGACGTCTCCTTCCGACCCCAACCGAGGACCACCAGCGCGTCTGCCTAGGTCCTTTGTCGGCCCTGACTACTCGGGGTACTCCAGAAAACCTAGTCTCTATTCACTCCTCCCTCAGTCCTGAATTTCGTTCAAAGGTCTGCGAAATCCCGGACGAGCCCCCAAATGTTAGAGCGGGAAACCGTAGGACCACAGAACACAGAGACAGGGTCACTGAGGCTGAAATCATCAAAAGGAGTTTTATTGACTAGCTCGAGCTAGGGTCCGAGTCCCAGAGCACCGACACGGAGGCCTCTATTGGGACAAAGACCCGGAGCACTGTGGGACGGAGCCCTTTATGCCCTAGGTGCAGAACCTGTCCACGCGCTTGCCCTTTTGTTTCATCCCAAAATTTACTGCAATCAGCCGATCAGCCCACTCAAACCAACTTCCTAAAAACAAGCAATATACATAAGCTAAAAGAAAGCAGTTAGCCTGAGGCTTCACAGGCTGAGAGAGTTAGACTTTATCTAGAAGACCAGAAAGGATATGCTTATTTTGAGATAAGGGTGTGAGCACTCTGGGAGGTCCAGACAGGAGGACATTTTACATTTTCCACAGATGCCTGCTAGGATGCTTTAAATGTGAAGCCTCAGGCTAACTGCTTTCTTTTAGCTTATGTATATTGTTCGTTTTTAAAAAGTTGGTTTCAGCGGGCTGATCGCTGTAAATTTTGAGATAAAACAAAAGGGCAAGCGCGTGGGCACAAGGGGCCAACCAATCAATGTAAAAGGCAAGCGCGTGGGCACAAGGGGCCAACCAGTCAATGTAAAGGGCAAGCGCGTGGGCACAAGGGGCCAACCAATCAATGTAAAAGGCAAGCGCGTGGGCACAAGGGGCCAACCAATCAATGTAAAGGCAAGCACGTGGGCACAAGGGGCCAACCAATCAATGTAAAGGGCAAGCGCGTGGGCACAAGGGGCCAACCAATCAATGTAAAGGCAAGCGCGTGGGCACAAGGGGCCAACCAATCAGTGTAAAGGGCAAGCGCGTGGACAGGTTCTGCACCTAGGGCATAAAGGGCTCCGTCCCACAGTGCGCCGGGTCTTTGTCCCAATAGAGGCCGCCGTGTCGGTGCTCTGGGACTTGGACCCTAGCTCGAGCTAGTCAATAAAACTTGATAGGGGCTTCTAATCTTTTAGGTGATGTTAATGCCATACCAGAATCAGGTTGGGAAGTAAACCACCGCTTTATTTGGTTAACAAAAGCCGCTTGGTGGGAATTTAGCGTTTGTCAGCCTGACCCAGCTGGCCTCCTTAGGAAGGAGTGTTTAGCAAAAGAAAAAGATCAGAGTTTAGTCCTCAAGATTAATTTCTTATTTTAATGCTCTGAATTTTCTGTTTTCCATAACAACATGTATAACTTCTACGGTTTTTAAAAAGCCATAAAGATGATGTTTAAAATATGGAGTTAGGGCCGGGCGCGGTGGCTCACGCCTGTAATCCTAGCCCTCTGGGAGGCCAAAGTGGGTGGATCGTTTGAGCTCAGGAGTTCGAGACCAGCCTGAGCAAGAGCGAGACCCCGTCTCTACTAAAAAAATAGAAAGAAATTATCTGGACAACTACAAAATATATATATATATATATATATATATATGATTAGCCGGGCATGGTGGCACATGCCTGTAGTCCCAGCTACTCGAGAGGCTGAGGCAGGAGGATTGCTTGAGCCCAGGAGTTTGAGGTTGCTGTGAGCTAGGCTGACGCCACCACGGCACTCTAGCCTAGGCAACGGAGTGAGACTTTGTCTCAAAAAAACAAAAAAGTAAAAAGAAAAATACGGAGTTAGAAGATAAGGCCTCCGTTCCAGCCTTTGTTCTGTGCTCTGTCATGTGCTGAACGCCCCCCGTGCAGGCACTGGTGTGCAGCATGGCGGCCAGAACCTGCCTGGGAAGACGTGGCGTGAACGGCTGGCTGAGCCACACACATGCCTAGAAGTCAGAAACAGAGGAGGCTTAAATATATTGTTCTTTGCTCTCTGAGTCTTAAAGCACAGCTTCCGACCTAATGTGAAAAGTCCACATTTGGCTGAGTTAAAAGTTAACTGTGGTGGTGGCAGCAAGCATGGAAACCGAAGCCACTGGTCAGAATAGGAGAGAGCCTGCGGGCAGTCGCAGATGGCTGTGGGCCTCCTTACTCAGTCGCTCGGGACCATGAGCACTCCAGCCCAGCACCCCACTTAGGGTAGAGTCTGTTTCCAAAAACGCATTTGACCACCACAGTCCTATTTTTCATCATCACTGCAAAGCACTTATACTAGGGTTTTTTTCCCTGTATTTTTCTTTTAATCCATTACTTTCTTACTGAAATAAATTAATTTTAAAGGAAACTTTATAACACTAAAGTAAGAAAACAGCATCATTTGCCATAAATGGAATTTTTGAGATTTTAATACATTTTTAAAATTAAAAAAAAAGCCCATAAAACTGCACTGTGCTAAATTCTGCCTTAATTTCCTTGCTTGCAGAATGCTTGGAGGCTGCAGCTTGCTCTCTCTTTGTCAAAATGGGAGCTTAGGGAGGTATTAGAGACAAGTGAGCACCTACATGAGAACTTCTCAATAACCAAATTGGGAAACACGAAAAATAATTGAAAAGGGGTAACTTTCTCAGTATTCAAGTCATTGTTGCATGGCATAGTCTCCATGTATTGTGTCAAGTCTTCTCTTATGCCACCAGGGACGCCTGTCCACACTGGGAGATGCTGTCCTGGTGTCCGCAGGGCTGTGGCAGGAACTGACTCTGCCCCACAATCGCAGGCACTGTCCTCTCGTGTCACATGCCTCAAACAGGTCTGGACTGGAGCACCGTGTGAATAGAGCCGGCTGCTCAAAGCCCCCTTGGCTTGCTCTCAGAAGTCACCAGGGTGGGTTAACACGACTCTCCTGCGCTTGCTCCAGGATTGTGCTCAGAGGGCAAGAGATCATCAACTCTGCTGTTCCCGGGTCTGGCGGCGTCTTTGACTTCCAGAAGGCTTACAGCCTGACTGAAGAGGAGGTGAGGCTGCCATCCTGTCTTCCTGTGCTGCCATCCTGGGAAGAGGCGTTGGCGTCCCCCTCCAGGTCACCATGGAGGGCACAAGCTGGGTCACTGGGCCTTGAGTCTCAGAACCTATGATTCTGTGATGTGAGGACTTGCCCAAGTTTCCGGCGGAGCTGATCCAGGGACGGTGCTCCCCAGGTGTGCTCTGCTGGGTGACTCGGGCATGTCATCTCCCCTTCCTGTTCCTGGGTTTGCTCATCACTGGAATGAACATGTCTCCCAGGCCTCTCCCAACGCCACACCTACCTTCCTTTTCTCCTTACAGGCCCTGGATGTCAGCGACCACTTTCCCGTTGAATTTCAACTGCGGCCTGCAAGGGCCTTCACCAACAGCAGGAGATCCTTGGTGCCAAGGAAGAAAACACAGGCCAAACACTCCTAGATACAAAGGTGCCATTGTATTAACCATTTCTTGTCTCTAAATAAAATGGCTCTAACGGGTATGAGCTGCTCCCTACACTTTAGAAACAAGACTGGTCTCGCTGCTTTCATTGTTCAACTTGCATCTATTCTGACTCGAGCCAAATTGGAAGGAGAGTCTTTTATCATCACTCTTGGGCTGAAAACTCCCCTGAATTGTCCAGAAGAAAGCCAGGAGCTTTCTAGTGCAAAAGGGTGGTCTTCACGCCTGGGCTGGAGCCCACCTGCTGTCATCGGCTCTGCTCAACCCGCCCCAGGAGAGGCTACAGGCAGAGCATCAGCTGTCAGACCTCCTGGGCCCATTCCACAGGCAATGTCCAGAAAGGCCAGGCCCAGTTGCAGCCCCGTGATTTGGATAATTAACTGTTTAATCTGCTCTTCCCGTCTGAGGTCAAGCCCCAGTCCACCACTGCACTTCCCAGGGGTGAAACGCGAGATCCTCTTGGTCTCCCTGCCTCCGAGTCATCCTCCTCCAACTCAACCAGCCCAGTGACCACCAGCGCCACCCTCTGAAAGGCTGTGCTGACACAGCCCACCCAGGCCCACAAATCCTCCAGGGGCTCCCATCACCATCTGGAGAGAGCTCGGCCTTTGGACACTGTGAAGGGCTCCCCTATGGGGCGCAAGACTCCAGCCTGGCTGTCGCCGGTCTCTGCCCAGCCCCATGAGCTCCTGCAGGTCACCCTCTGCCCTGCACACCCGTGCTCTCCCTCACTTGGGGCTTTGGCCCCACCTCCCCATCCCGCCCTACCCTGGAGCCTGGCCTGAGTGCTCCTGGCCCCCAGGTGTGCCGTCCCCTTACTGCAGCATTCGCCACGTTGTATTTGTCACCAGGCTCAGTACTGGGAGTCTTTGGGGGTCAATGTGACAAAGGTCCATTGGGCTAGCTGGGCCTCAAGGATTTTGTTATCTTTCTGCAATCAAAGAGGCCCATAGGAGTCCAGCAAGGTGGCACCATTTTACCTGTATCCAAGGTGCCCATTTTTGTTTGTTTTGTGTTGTTTTCCCTGATGCTGTTTCTTTGTTCAGGCAGTAAATGCACATGCTAGATGCGAAAGCAGTACCGAAGAGTACACAGTGAAAAGGAATCTGTGCCCTGACCTCATCCCCTAATTTCCTGTCCCAGAGGCGGCCCTTCTTCCCAGTGTTTGTGTTCTTCCAGAGAGTCTGCACATAATAAGCATTTAAAAATACAAAATATAGCATGCCATATGCACGATTCCACTCCTCACTCATTTCCTTTAATCTATTAGGGGATGATGTGACTTTCGATGTGGAGAGACCGTAAAGTCTGATACTTGCAATTAGGTAACAGCTGACTGAGGGAATAAAATCAAAAGGACCCTATTAAGCAGGGAAACCATTTTCCCCAAATGGCCAATTAGCCTCAGAGGTCTTGTTGGAATTGGCTGTGGGGAGTGGGGCAGAGCACAATGCTGCCGAGACATCTGTCACCCTTCTTCTGAGGCAGGAAACTTTCCAGTTTCCAAGGTGCAAAATGGTCAAGCAGGCAATTCACAAATGAGCTTATTATGGAAAGAGAGGATCATCCTTCCACTCCAAAGTATTCGTATTTAAGCTCCACCAGCCAGCAAAGCTGGGACAGGACCCCAGGCCACTGGGCCCAGGGCCTCTGTGCTGCGTGGGAGAGGAAGGGGAAGGTGAACCAGAACTAAACAAGCCTGCCAGTGGCTCTGACTCAGTCCTGACACCCTGCAGCTTCCTACCAACAGGACGTCCCTTTGGCCCTACCCTGAAGCAGGTTACTGGAGCCGCGGCATCTCCCAGCTCTCATTCTGGACAAGCTCTGCCAGGTAAGAGAACACAGAGTGGGCTCATCCTCACAGTCCACAATCTGATGGGCTGCAAACATCCTTCTGTCCCTCTGGGCCATCTAGCCTGGCCGGGGCAAGAAACTCCAGTGGCCTTTTGGGGAAGAGAGATCCCCTGGTCATGTGCACCCTTTCAGCCTTGGCTTTGTCCAGAGTCTGAAGCTTGGTGTGCACCAGAGTCCCAGGGAACCAGTTACCATGCCGGCTCCCAGCCCCAGGCGCCCAGAGTCTGTCCCAAGAGATCTGGGCCAGTGCCCAGGAACCTGCATCTCAACAAGTCCCCCAGGTGAGTGCGAGGCAGGTGATCTGAGGCCTAGATTTTGAAGTCACTTTCCCAGCCCTCCTTCATGAGAAGAGGTGCAGCATGGTGGCAAGGGGCAGACTCACTTTGGAGCCATCTTCTGTACCTCCTACCAGCTGTGGGACCTTGAACAGATTCTTTTCAGTTTCTTTATGTATAAATTGGATATAATAAGAGAATCGACCTCATAGGTAAAATGTAAATAAGATGATGGATATAAAGCGGTCTGTGCCTGCCACCTAGTAAGGCTTCAATACATGGAAACTATATTTTTATTAGCAGTACTTGCTCTGTGAACGAGTAGAATGCTTTAAGTCTTTGGATATATGTTGCTGTCATTTAATTTTTTTTTTTTTTTGAGACAGAGTCTCGCTGTGTTGCCCGGGCTAGAGTACCATCAGCCTAGCTCACAGCAACCTAAAACTCCTGGGCTCAAGCGATCCTCCTGCCTCACCTTCCTGAGTAGCTGGGACTACAGGCATGCACCACCATGCCTGGCTAATTTTTTCTATTTTTAGTTGTCAGGCTAATTTCTTTCTATTTTTAGTAGAGACGGGGTCTTGCTCTTGCTCAGGCTGGTCTCGAACCCCTGATCTCAAGCAATGCTCCCACTTCAGCCTCCCAGAGTGCCAGGATTACAGACAGGCATGAGCCACCATGCCCAGCCTCTCATTTAATTATTGAGAATGATTTTTTACTATATAAGAAATCATGCCAAGTTTCCATTTTTTTAAGACTATCATAAAACAGTACAGTTTAAACCTGGGCAACATAGCGAGACCCCATCTCTAAAAAAAGAGAAATAGTTGGGCATGGTGGTGTGTGCCTGTAGTGGCAGCTACTTGGGAGGGAGGCTGAGCCAGGAGGATTGCTTGAGCTGGAGGTTACAGTGAGCTGTGATCACACATCTTCACTCCAGCCTCATCAACACCCCTTTCCTACCACAAACACAGCGACCCTCCCCCAGTGACCTTCACTGAGTCCCTGCTGGAGCTGAGGTGCATGAAGAGAGTTCCTCCAATTCAGCAACCCTGGCTCCGATCTCTCCCTTGGGTCGGAGAGGGCAGCTACCAAACCAGGAAGGGTGACAACCGAGAGTCTGCATCACTTGCCTCTCCGAGGAGGAGGAAAGGCACCTGGCGCAGGTGGGTGGAGGGAAAGCAGAGCTGCTGGGAGAGGCTCACACCTGTCTCCGCTGCTGTCTCCCCATCATGGTTTCTGCCTGATGATCCCAAAGGAGCCAGAACCCTATGTCATTTACCTACAGGTCACATTTTGAAAGAGGAGTGTGGTCACCATGGTCCCCAAGACCCTTGTACCAGTGGCTTCAAGCTTTAGGATTCAGGAAAGCTACTGAAATTAAGTTGCTTTAAGAGAATTTAAGGATACAATCCAGGCAAGCACACACACGCACCCTTTTCCCACGGGTCGCCCTACCTGGCACATGTTCCTCAGCCTGCTCACCTTCAGGCTGGGTGGCACAAGCCCACGTACCTGCATCACATGAGTTCTCTGATGGCAGGAGGGAGGACGTGTTGATTATTTGCAAAAACTCCTCTTGCCTCTCTGTTTTCTAGGAAACGCTTCACTCCTCCACCAAATACTCTGGGAATTTCATTTTACTTTTCTGAGTTATTTGCTTTGAGATTCCTGCTTCTGAGACCTTTCATACTTTTCTAGAGATTAAAGCTGAAAAATACCCTTAAAGAACAATAACAGGCCGGGCGCCGTGGCTCACGCCTGTAATCCTAGCACTCTGGGAGGCCGAGGTGGGCGGATTGCTCAAGTTCAGGAGTTCAAAACCAGCCTGAGCAAGAGCAAGACCCCGTCTCTACTATAAATAGAAAGAAATTAATTGGCCAACTAATATATATAGAAAAAATTAGCCGGGCATGGTGGCGCATGCCTGTAGTCCCAGCTACTCGGGAGGCTGAGGCAGGAGGATCGCTTGAGCCCAGGAGTTTGAGGTTGCTGTGAGCTAGGCTGACGCCACGGCACTCGGTCTAGCCTGGGCAACAAAGCGAGAGTCTGTCTCAAAAAAAAAAAAAAAAGAACAATAACAAATAATAGTTGCCACTTGCTCTGTGCGGGCTGTGTGCCGAGAAGGCAGGGTGTGCACTGTCTCCCTGAATTCCAGCAGCAGCACTAAGAGGTAGAGTCTGATGTCATCTCCATCTTATACATGAGGAAACTGATGCCCAGAGAAGGTAAATAACTTGCCCAAGGTCACACAGCTGGGGAGTAGTATGGTGGAGCCCAGAGGTGACTCACCTGTGAGGCACAGCAGGCACATTGCCTGGGGCCCACAGTACTATTATGCAGTACCCAGGACCCACTGACATGTGTTTTCTTTCATAACCAGATGGAAATATATGAACTTTTAGGTTGAAGAAAAATTTTAATATAATAATGTTTGTCTTTATACCAACATAGTTATAAAATATAATTTTTTTTGAGACAAGGTCTCGTTCTGTCACCCTGGCTAGTATGCAGTAGCATCATCATAGCTCACAGCAACCTCCAACTCCTGGGCTCAAGTGATCCTCCCGCCTCAACCTCCAGAGTAGCTGGGACTACAGGTGCATGCCACCATGTCCAGCTCGTTTTTCTATTTTTTTGTAGACAGGATCTTGTTCAGGCTAGTCTTGAATTCCTGGCCTCCAGCGATCCAAGGTAGGATCCTCCTGCCTTGGCCTCCCAAAGTGCTAGGATTATAGGCATGAGCCACCTCCCCTCGCTGTAAAATATAATTTTTAATATTTTTTTATGGAGGAAGAGAGCAATGAAGGCAAAAGTGCCTAGGGCCCATGAAAACCATAATGGGGCCCTGGAAGAGCCAGAACTCAAATCCAAGCCTGTCTGCTTCCAAAGTTTATGTTCTCATTAGTCTAGTCTAAGCCCATTTTATAGGTAAGAAAATTGAGGTCCAGGGCCTCACAGCAAATGGGCAGAGAATGCAGGTTTCTGGTGTGGTTTGAGAGCACCACCTGGTGGCCTTTCTGGGAACTTCCCTTTAGTCAAAAGGCGAACCTAGAAACAGAAAGAGCACACAGGTCGAGATGCCTCCAGGAGGTGGCCACAGGCCAGCCTGCACTTGGGCTCCACACTCTGCAGTGGGGGAGCCAGGCCAGGGAGCCAAGTCCACACCCTCTCTAGACTGTGACAGGAATTCACTCCCACCACGCACACCCCTCCCAGAGTAACAGCATCATCCCCCAGAGTCAGTGTCTGTAAAGCGCTTAGAGCAGTCCTGTCCCGTAGGAATACAACGTGAGCCAAAATGTAATTTGAAATTTTCTAGTCGCCATATTTTACAAAAAACAAGTGAAATTAATTTTGATGTAGTTTATTTAACCCAGAAATCAGCAAACTACAGCCTGTAGGTCAAATCCAGCCATTTGTTTAAACAAAGTTTTATTGGAACACAGGCATGCCCATTTGTTTTTCTGTTGCTTCTTTTGCACTAGAATGGCAGAGTTGAGTAGCTATGTGGAGAGCGCATGGCTCACAAAGCTGAAAATATTTACTATCTAGATCTTTATGGAGAAAGTTTGCCAACCTTGATTTAACCTGATTTATCTAAGTGTGATCATTTCAACATATAAATAATTCAATATAAAAATTATTAATGAGACATGTAAACATTTTTTACCACACTGAATCTTCAAAATTTAGTATCTTTTATACTTAGATCATGTCACAATTTGGATAAGACACATTTCAAGTGCTCAATGAACACATGTGGCTCGTGACTGCCGAATTCAACAGTGCAGGCTCAGAACAATGCCAGTAAATACCACCGAAGTATGATTAAACACATTAACCACTTCAAGACCAGCGTCTACTATAGTCGACAGCCATAAAATGAACACGCACAGCCACTTCAGCCGACAGCCGTGATATGCCTTTTCTAATTTTTCATTTATCAAAATAAAATTGTGAACATTTAAAAATAATGTAATGGCGGGGGAGGAGGGGAGGGGTATATACAAACGCAACGAGTGGGATGTGCAGCGTTTGGGGGATGGGCACGCTCGAAGCTCTTACTCCAGGGGGGAGGGGGCAAGGGCAATATATGTAACCTTAACACTTGTGCCCCCATAATATGCTAAAATAAAACATAAATAAATAAATAAACGCAGTGAAAACACACACGTCTGTGTTACCTACTCTGAGTCGCATGGCGAGCGAAGCTGCCTGTAAAGTGAACCCGCTCTCTGCGCTTCCGCGCTTCCCTCCCCGCGAGCGAGCCGGGCGCCAGCGCGCAGCAGAGGCGCTCAGAGCCGGGCGGCAGGGGCCGCCTGAGCGGCCAAGGGGATAAGGACAAAAACAAATTCCCCATTGGCCTTTCTTACCTGGCTTCCCAGAAAGAACTGGGCCCTAACATCCTGGAACAGCCCCTGTTTGTGCTGAGTCAGCTTCTTTCCCATGCCTCTAGAATGGTGCCAGCTACACTGGACTATTCCTGGGAGGGTTGAGGAAAGAGTCACTGGAATCATTTTTGGCAGGGCTTAGTTTATTCTCAGAATCCTAATTGAGAAAGGCTGCCCAAGTGGCAGCCTGTCGCAGACTTGCTGCTCAGAGCAATAATCATGATAATAGTTAATACAACCCACGTGTATAGCGTCAGGCACTGTGTTAAGGGCTTTCTGAGCATTGTTTTGTCTGATAACAGGAATGGCAGGATCTCCCGCAGAAAGCCTCTTCTGTGTACCAGAGATGCCCACCACCCCCATCGCAGGTCTTCTCACTCTGTCCTGTGAGCGCCAATACATCTGCACTCCCCAACCTAGGCCCCGCCCGCAGGAACTGCTAGGTCAGTATTTGTTGCATTGAATCAAATGACTCCAGAGAACCCAGGGAGGTGTTTGGTGTTTGACTAACCGTGGCAGGTGTCTGTCCAGCAGCTCTGGTGTGCAAGGCTGTAGTGCACATTCCAGGAGAAACGTGCCCACATTGGTCTTGCTCACTCTCCCAAGGTTGCTACAGGAAAAGCAGGCAAGCTAGTCGCATTCGCAGTTTTTTAAGTGGTCTAGCTCCTCTAGGAAGTTTCAGGCTAAGAGGCAGACCCATAGAGACCTGGAAAGAGCTGTTAGTTTGCCCAGGTATCTCTGTCCAGCCTGAGGGACTGTCCTTTTGACCGGGTAAGGAGGGAGGGGCACCAAAATGCCCCGATTCAGCAAGACCTGCCTGCAAGCGTTTTGGTTTCGCAAAGAGCTGTGTGCAGGGGTGACTGTTTGAACTCCCCACATGCCCGAGGCCTTCTAAGCAACCGACGCTGCGCACCAGCATCAGGCGGGCCTGCGCAGACAAGCGGCTGGCTGTCTGCAGGTGTGTGAGAGAACCCTTTCCAAGAGGAGGAGGAAGGCCCAGCAAGGTGGCTAAGCAACCAAAGCTTAGCCATCAGAAGGATGGCGTCAGGGGTTGAATTGTGTCCCTCCCAAAACGGATTTTTAAAATATTTTTTTTAAAGTTCTAATCACCAGTACTTCAGATCGTGACCTTATTTGGAACTAGCATCATTGCATATGTAATTAATTAAGATGAGGTCACACCGGAGGACAGTGGCCCCCTAACCCAACACAACTGGTATCATTATAAGAAGACAGCCACGGGAGGACAGCCTCACGGTCGGGCCGTCAGGCGGCAGCGCAGGCAGAGCTTGGAAGGCTGAGGACTGCCTGGGGCCGAGGAAGGCTGAGGACTGCCTGGGGCCACCAGGACCCAGGGAGAGGTGAGGAAAGGTCACCTACAGGCTTCAGAGGGAGCATGGCCCTGGGGACACCTTGATTTTTGGATGTCTGGCCCACAGAGCTGTGAGACAGTTGCCTTCTGTTGTGTTAAGCACCTCATTTGTAGCACTTTGTTATGGCAGCGCCAGTGAGCCAGAGCAGGAAGGGCTTTTGAGTTTAGGATGGTGGCTGCGCCTCAGATCCGCCCCAGGGCGGTGACAGGACAGGGCAGGCACTGTGGCCAAGATAGGTGAGATGTTTGGGACCCGTTCTCCTCTTCTTCCTGGGCACACGGTTATAGGACACGGCCAGGCCCTCTCACTTGGAGAAGTCATGTGACTTTTTCTTACCAATAGATGTGAGAAGTGACATCTGTCAGCTCCAGGCCAGGGCGGTTGAGAGCGGGTATGTTCTCTCCACCCTCTCCGTCTCTCTTCTCTGGCCCTGGTTGGAGGGAGAGGACTCAAGGAAGGGCTCTGAGGCCCTCAGATGACAGAGCCACCAGACGGGAGAAGCCCGGTGCCCAGGCGAGCGTGCGGAGCGTTGCCCACTGAGCACCAGCATGGACAGTGAGGTAGGAAAAACGTCTTTATTGGTTCAAGCAATAGGGGATTTGGGGCTGTTTGTCACAGCAGTGAGGCAACCCTGACCGATACAGGTTCTGGGAGGAGACAGGCAGTGTGTCGCAATGGAAACTGCTTCTTCCCTAAACTGCGGACGCGCTGGGACCAAGCAGCCCTGCTATGGGTCCGCCGGCGAAGGCAGAGAAATAAGGAGCAGGGAGACGTTTTCCCCTCGGCACCTTAGGGACTCAGCAAGCCCCCTTCCTGCCTCAGCTCTGCGATGGAGGCCTCGGAGACCCCCAGGCCCCGGAAAGGAGCCCAAGCCCACACCTTGCTGGTGGCGGGCGCTGCCAGGAGAGCGGCCGGCGGGCGCGGCCGCCCGCGTGCGGTCACCCTCGCGAAGCAGCCGGCTCGCCAGCGGCAGAGCGAGGGCGGGCCTGGCCGGCAGTGTCGTCCCCGGGGGGCCCGGGGGCCCGGGCACAGCAGAGGAGCGGCTCAGGGGCCCTTCCCCAGCCGGGCTCACATGAGCTGGTCTGTTCGCCGCGGGAAGTGAAAGACGCCGCTTTTCATGTAAAACACCTTTGCGATGGGCTGGACCTTGGCATACGCGGGCGCCTTGGTGTGCCTCGCGGCGTCCCCTGCAACGCAGCACGGGCGGGTGAGCGGGCGCCCGTCCTCCCGCCCGCCCCAGAGAGCCGAGCGCGGGAGGGGCGCACTCCGCGCCGTGCGTGGCTGCTCTGCGCCCGCCCGGGACCTCTCGGCCCAGCCCCTCAGCCCAGCCCTGCCCGGGCCCCGCGGCTACGGGCGGCGGGCGCCGGCAGCTCGGGCCGGCCGGTGGGCGGCCAAGCCAGGGCGCGCCCTCGACCCCGACCGCTCGCCGCCCCGTTCGGCCGCCGTGCCCGGCCCGCGCCGCGGAGGCTCCTCGGCCGCCCGCTGGCAGCTCTGCCGCGAAGGGCGTGGGCGCGGCTGGCGGGGAGGCGCGGGTCTGTGTCGCCCGCCGGCCCTGCCCCCGACCAGGAAGCGCCCAGAGTCAGGCCCTGCGGTGGCTGCCCGATAAGACGCAGCCCGCCCGGTCACCTGGGAACTTTGATAGGCACTAAATGATCTTTTTAGTATGTGCTCAGCAGTGTTGGGAATACACCTTTGCTAGCAATTACTGTTCAGCTGAAAGTCAGAGGTAACTGAGTGCCTGTAGCTTTATTTGCTAGAGCTGGCAACCGTATGGCCAGCATCGGCGACACGGGCCGCGGGAGGCCCGGGCGGGCGGGCAGGCGGGGAAGGACAGGAAGACACTGGGCAGCGCCTCCGCGACCCCGCTGCGTGGACGCAGCGAGTCGGGCCCTCCTCGGAAGGACCCCGCGGAGCAGATTCTGCCCGGACTCTGCCCAGAGGCCCTCACAGCGGGCCTGCCCTGACCACCCCGTCTGCCCAGGCGCCCGCGGGCTCCACGCCCTTCTTTTAATTTTCCCTGAGCTCAGGTGTGGCCCTGGAGGCGGCAGCAGCCCCCTGGGGCCCTAGGAGCAGCATCTCCCCACCCCGCTGGGTCAGTCCTGCATTTTAGCCGACACCGGCTGGATTCCCGCACAGTGGAGACCACCCAGCGCTGCCTGCACCACGGCCTGCTCTGTCTGCCCTGAGGGCAAGGACCGCGCCTGTCTCGTGCTGTGTGGTTCCCCAGGGACACACAGTGCCCGACACCTATCCGGTGCTCTATAAACACGTGTCGACTGACTGACTGAACCACTCTTCCAGGCTTGTCCTCACTAGCTCACTGCGGTGGAGCTCCAGACCTCCCTCTGCAGGCTGTCACGAATGAAAGGGTCACATGACAGTCCCAGCTCACAGGGGCTTTGCGAGGATCATTCCTGTTCAGGTGCTTTCCCCACTTGATTTCCCCAGAACTCTGTGACATAGAAGGCAGACACTAAGTTATTCCCATTTTTAAGATGTGGAAACTGAGGCCCAGAGAAGTTAAGGTTCTTGTCTGAGATCATACAACTTGGCAGCCAGAGAACCAGGATTTGAACTCATATCTCCTGATTCTAAATCAAGTTCTCCTTCCCTAGTCATGTTCACTTGTTCATTCACTGCACAGCTGGGAGCTGAGAGGGTATTAATAAAGTTCACTAAGCAGTCTTGGGACGCAAAGGGCTCCCAGGCCGGGCAGATATGCCGGGATTGGCGATGGAGGGCCAGGCCTCTGTAGGCTCCAGAATCTGCGGAGGCACAAAGGTGGCCTCAACGAATCTGCCTGGAGGACTCAGAAGACGTCCCTAAGGAGGTGATGTGACATTTGGCCAGCAGAGGGAGGGGCAGGAGGAGAGACCAGAGTGAGCAAAAGCTGGGACGGGACGTGAGGGGGTGCGGCCTGCGGGGACAGGAGCCAGCTCCATGTGCCAGGGGTGAGGGCGGTGAAGGGCGAGATGGGGTGGGGACCAGGCCTGGCTGCCAAAGACCTGGAGTGGCAAGATGGTGGCGGCCCTTACCCACGTGCCAGCCGTACTCCCAGGATGATAGGATCGGGTACCGAAACTTCTCCTCTGGCTTCTGCCGGTGCCGCTCCCGGAGGTACAGGGCCCGGCCTTGGCCGTCGTGAGAGATGCCCTGGAAGAGCAGCTGCAGGGTGCTTGAGGGCACCTGCCTCATTTCTAAGCCCTCTGGCCTGGTCTGGCCTGCTGGCCCCTGAGTTGTTCCTCTGTCTGCCTTGGGTGGGGCACCCTGGACACCCACTGCCCCGGACAGCCGGTTCCAGACGCCCCTGGCCTCTGGCCGTCCGACCTGCACCTCCTTGTAGTCAAAGCTGCCGGTGGCAGGCACTGGGCCCCCGCCCCAGGCCGACCTGGATGGGGCCTGCTGGAGCTGCTTCCTGGGTCTAGTCCCCTCCTTCAGGTACTTGTGGCCATAGTTGATCTTCCAGGCCACCCGGGCGGCTGCCTCCTTCTGGATGTGCTCCTGCCAGCAGGCCTGGTTCTGGGAGGTCACCGGCTCCCTCGTGGAAAGGGGGAGCCTCATGGAAAGGGGAAGATTCTTCCCACAGCTCTGCGCTTGTGTTTGCGTTGCTGGTGCCTCGTCTCCAAGGATACGTGCAGCCAATGAGGGCCAGGTTGCCAAGGCCCTGCCAGAGAGGAGGGGCTGGGCTGCCCGGGGACGCGGCCACTCACAGGCGACAGACCAGGCTGGCAAAGGCAGCAGAGCCCAGCCTCAACCAATCCAGCGTGCCAGGCAGGGAGCCTGGGCCCGGGCCGGGGGACCCAGGGCTCAGGCCTTTACCTTCTGCCCCAGGGGGCCCTGGGGTGGTGCACGGGTCGCCGCAGCCTCGACTCCATTCAGCAAGCCCCACTGGACACCTGTGCACACTAGGCACCCAAGGGGGTCCAAAGAGAGGCCCGTCTACACCCTCGGGAAGCTCCAGACACGTGGCGGAGGGGTTTGCCACGGCCCAGCTCCCCGGCTTGCTAGTCGAGTGGCCCTGTCCGTACATCGGGATGAGAGTGGGAACAAGCCTTAGACGGGGGAGCGAGTCCCCGAGTCCCCGAGACTGGAGCAGGAAGCACTGGGCCGCCGGCTGCTTCACGGAGCCCCCGCCTCCGCCCGCCCTCCTCGGGATGAGGGCTCTCGTGGCTCTTCCCCAGTGGGAAACTGAGGCTTGGAGACATGACGTGGCTGCCCCGACTGCGCCGCCGTGCAGGGCCCGGAGGGCGCCTGTCTGCACTCTCCGTGGCCTGCACAGCGCCTCGCAAACAGGCTGCGTTTCTGGATGAGGAAACCGAGGGTCCCTGGAAGTGACTCCAAACCCACGGCTGTGTCAGACACAAACCTCTCCCAGGGCCCCAGACGAGCACCTGGCGAGGCGCAGGCAGGGCGGGGCACAGAGGACCGAGCGCCACAAGGCCAGCCAGGCCAGGCTGGCCCTCGGGCTCCCGCCACCCTCCAGCGCCAGTGCCTGTTAGCAGGAGCCACCCACAACGCCGGCCGCCTGCCCTTCCACTCTTCTGGGTGGCCTCAGCTACTCAGTCAACAAACTTCCCTGGCTGCGGGCCCTGAGCCGGGCAGTGAGCCGGGTACAGAAGGTAGATGTGGTGCCAGCGTTGGCGGCATAGTGGCGAGCATAGCTGCCTTCCAGAAGGTGGATGTGGAGGGACAGGGTCACGTGGTTCCTGCCCTCAGGGTCTCACAGTCCCGAGGCCAGACAGACTCCTAACCAGGCTGGTGGAGGGTCAGGGAAGGCTTCCTGGAGGAGGTTCCCTTTGACTGAGACCTGGACTGTGGACATGAGTTAGCCAGGCAAGGAGGGGAGCACTGCAGACTGGGAGCCCCGGTCTGAAGCGCAATAAAGGCCCCAGCTGTACACATGGCCTCTGCCTCAGCCTCCTAGCTGTAAACCGAGGGTGACGAGGGAGTTTGGGAAATGCGGGGAGATTGAGCTCAGATTAAGTGGACTAGCCTGGGCCTGGAGACGTGTCTCTGTGAGCACTCACAGGCCACTAACCCTTTGAACCCGGTTCCCTGAGCAGCCCGCACGCACGGATGCCTCACTCTTCCCCACAGCGGCCTACCGTGGCTCGAGCTGCGCGGACAGAGCCATGAAACGCCCGCCTCCCGCAGCCGGGCCTCGGCACGGCCGCTCAGCGCCCCAGCCGGCCTCGGCCTCGGCCTCGGGACGCAGGTGCCCGCGACGCGGAGCAGGCCCGCTCCACACTCGCTCTGCTGCGGGCGGGCGCGGGAGGGGGAGGGGAGGGGGAGGGCGGGCCGGCGCGCGGGGAACGGCAGAACCCGGCCGGCCATCGTGGGCGGGTCGGCGCCTCTCGGCCAGGCGGCCCGGCCCGGGCTGGCAGGTCCAGGTGCCCGAGCGCAGAGGCGAAGGCGAGCGTGCCCTCTTCAGAGGCAGCACCGTCCCCTCCGCGGGTCTACCTCCCCTCGCACCAACTCGATCCACGTGTCCAAAGCGACCCCTGGCGGCCGCCTCCCCGCCACCGACGGACAGCCTCCCCTGGACGGAGGCTGGGAAGGTGCAGCGCTGCCTGCCTAGGGCCCGAGGGCGGCCTATGGCCTGCTAGGAGAGCCGCCCTTGGATTCCGATCTGTGCTGGGAGCAGCAGCTTCATGGTCCTGTTCCTGAATTCAGGTTTGCAGGGTTTTAACAGCCTTGACCACTATACTATCTGTGTGACCTTGGGCAAGTCACTTAACCTCTCTGAGCCCTGGCAAACTCTCCTGTAAAAAATGTGATACTAAGACTCAGTGCCTAGCATTAGTGTTACTCAGGATGCTAATCTTTTTACTCATAGTTGATTAACTCATTAAACCGCACCTAGCCACCCCTGCGAAGGTGCAGGGCAGTCCCCGGGCCTGTCTCTGGCTTAGGCCTCTACTAACGGACAAGTGCCCTCTGCCGGACTATAGACGTTCGTGCAGAGCAATCGTCTTAGTCCCCTTGTACCAATAATAGTGATTTTGTGAGTCCTTACCATGTCCTGGACACTGTGACAGGTTCTTCATGTGAATTTGCTCAGTTAATCCTCAGATTAACTGTACGGGGGGGGGGGGGTGTTCCACCCCATTTTATTGGCGAGAAAACTAAGGCACCACTTTCTGTGAGGGTATATGACCTGCTAGAGGTCACGGCAGGGCCAGGATTTGAACTTCCAGCCTGTGGTTATAACCACCATGCTAACTGGCTTCTCCACAAGCCTTTCTTCCCCTCGCTGGGACACCCCTCCCACTCTGCCTTGGGGAGCCACATCTCCCCAACACTCAGGCCGCCCCTCTCCCAGCAGCTCTGGGTCGGATAGGGTTTACCCTGGCCAAGTCGGGACGATGTGCTAGGGGTGGGAAATGTGTCTTTCTTTTTTTTGAGACAGAGCCTCACTGTGTTGCCTGGGCTAGAGTGCCGTGGCATCGGCCTAGCTCACAGCAACCTCAAACTCCCGGGCTCAAGCGATCCTCCTGCCTCAGCCTCCTGAGTGGCTGGGACTACAGGCATGTGCCACATGCCCGGCTCATTTTTTCTATATATTTTTAGTTGGCCAATTAATTTCTTTCTATTTTTAGTAGAGACGGGGTCTCGCTCTTGCTCAGGCTGGCCTTGAACTCCTGAGCTGAGGCAATCCTGCCTCAGCCTCCCAGAGTGCTAGGATTATAGGCGTGAGCCACCGAGCCCAGCCATGCCTTTCTAAAGTTAGTGTTATCTTAGAATAAAAACCTCCCATTATTTTCCCATTTTACAGATGTGAGGCCTGCAGAAAGAATTGCCTACAGGGTCTCAGTGGTAGGGGCGTTGCTGGGCTTGGAACCCAGACCCGAATCTACAGCGTGCTACCCACTGCTCTCTGAGAGCTTCTCACATACTCGGGTATTCTGCTGCCACTGCGTCAGGGCGCATGGGGCTGGCATTTCCGGGACTTGGCACCTCTGCCAAGGTTTCCTTCTCCTCTGACATCACCCACCGGGGTTCAGCTTTGCCCTAAGAATGTCCATGGCCTAGAAAAGGAAGGCAGCCCCCAATGGGGAGAGGCATGCTGGTGCCTGGGGAAGGCAGTGGGTCACAATTATGGGCAATAAAAGGCTTGCAGATTCTTTCCTCTTTGAGCTTTGTTCTGGGGAGATAAGCAAGTCGAAAATCCCAAACACAGTAAGATAAGAGGTAGAATGTGTCACAGGTCAGGCTCATAAATTCTCCATTTCCTGCCTTATTTTGAGAACACTGGAGGAAGAGACAAAAAGGGTGTGAGTCCCCATGGGCTTGGGGTCCCAGACAAAAGCCTATCACAAAGCAGAGAAGGAACTCTTGGCTTAAAAAGATTCCTCCCACCATGTGTTTAGGCAGCATCCTTAGGACAAAGGCAGAGAAAAAAATGGAATCCAGGCCTGCCTTGAGTGCTCCCTCCAGTGTGACATTTTCACTCCCTCTTCAAGTTATGATTTGCTATTGTGAGAAGAACAGAACACCTGTAGAAGACATATTTCTGGGAAAGATTTTTCCTCAGTGAAATACGCTGACTACAAAGCCCCTTCCCCTTTCAAGTTAATGGGGACTTGGAAAGACTCCATCCCTCTCCTCCACCCTACTTCCGCCAGCCCCAGAACTCCTGCTGGAGGGAACTTCCATTGACAATCTTGCTCCCCACTTTAAAATACGAATTTGGCAGGGTGACAAGGATCAAGCACTCATTTTGCCATTAACCTTTTCTCTGCTAATTTTTAAAGCTGTGCAATTTTCAGGGGAAATTAAGTCCTTATGTGTCCTACTCATTTTACACCAAACTCATCAAAATGTGGCTTTCAAGGCCCCTTTGAAGTCCCCAAACTAGACATGTGGTCAAGGGGCCCAGATGTTTATGAGTGCCTTGGAAACACAGATACATGTTGACAAAATGTTTCCCTCTTGGCAGCACTTCCGGTGAGGGGTGAGGTGAGCCCTGTGAGTGCTTCCCTGGGCTGTGAAGAGAACCTGGGGGGAGGGGGGCATCTGTGCTTAAAGGGGCAGGGCCGCTGTCTGTGTACTCTCCACGCCACGTCCTCAGTTCCTAGTAGGAAAGGAGCAAAGTCAACCAGTGAATATCGGAAAGGACCTGGCACCTCGACTGTCCAGGGTCAAGTTTCAAAGTTCTCAAGGTGTTTGCACAAACAATAGCGGTTTCCATGGCAGCCAATCCCAGGCACAGATAGGAGTTGCCCTGTGGTTCTAGCCACTGACCAGTAGAGAGGCACACAGATTCCCCCAGGTGTCTGATGGCACAGGTGGCAGTGGGTGTTATGAGGAAACGTGCCCCAGGGCAGCACCACCAGGGCCCCATGCAGGGGAGCAGGAGGCGCAGCCCAGGTGCTGGCCCGCAGCTCGGTAGTGCAGCCTTGTGGAGGAGCCCCTGGGGAACTGTCCCTGCAGCTCCCATGGGAGTTCGTCTCACCCGCACGACCACCCGCAGAGAGACTTGCTCAGAGAGTGATGCAAGGCAACTTCCCCAGGGCCACAAAGCCAATGAATGGTCTGAGGTGCCAATCCCAAAATCCACAGTCCTTTTTTTTATTGAGACAGAGTCTCACTCTCTTGCCCAGGCTAGAGTGCCTTGACGTCAGCCTAGCTCACAGCGACCTCAAACTCCTGGGCTCAAGCGATCCTCCTGCCTCAGCCTCCCGAGTAGCTGGGACTACAGGCATGCGCCACCATGCCCGGCTAATTTTTTCTATATATTTTTAGTTGTCCAGATAATTTCTTTCTGTTTTTAGTAGAGACGGGGTCTTGCTCTTGCTCTGATTTTGAACTCCTGACCTTGAGCGATCCGCCCGCCTCGGCCTCGGAGAGTGCTAGGATTACAGGCGCGAGCCACCACGCCCAGCCCAAAGTCCACAGTCTTAACTTAGAAACGTTGCCTCCCCCAACAGAAACCAGACGGGCTTCCAGGTGGAGAGTGCAATGCTGCCCTGCACTTCTGGGTAAACCCAGCATCATACAGTGGCCTGCCCACACCCCATGGCAGAGCCTGAATGGACTACCCAAAGCCCACGGGCCTTCCCAGGCTAGGAGTCCGGGAAACTGTCCTTCATGGTGCAGGCCACAGATAAGGTTGCTCCCTCCAGCAGGAGGGCAGACCTCCTCTCCTCCAACCTTCCTCCTCTCACCTCTGGAAGGTAAACAACTCACCATCCCGATTACCATCCTGGTCATAGCATCTCCCTTCCCTGCTTTTCTCTCCAACCCCACCCCACTGGGAGGGCTGGGGTCTCAGCAGGGACTTCCCATCACATGGCCCTGCCAGGGGCTCAGCTGGGGCTCCTGCTTCTGCACACATCAGCCAGAGGTCAGAGCTCCCACTCAGGGCCCAGGAGTCTGCGGCACCTGCGCTGCCACGCGGGGGCCGGGCTGCTGTGCGTCCTGCGAGCACGCAGCAGCCAGAAGCTCTTCTTGTAGAAGAGAGAGAGGGAAGGGGAGAAGAAGGGCAATGTGTTTCCCAGTATCCATCAGGAAGAAACACCCCCACGCCCACCCCTCTGCCCGCCCGACAAAGGAGGCCAGGCTCACTGCTTAAACGGGCTGCTAACCTGTGTCCTTTCAGCCAGGAGTGGGGAGAGCCTGTCAGAGGCTCAAACCACTGACTCGGAAGTGACACCATCCAAGAATGCCGGGGGAACTTTATGGAGCAAACATCTTTTAATAAGTTATAAGATACAATTTATAGTTGGCATTTTGATTCCAGTTTGGCTTCCGACCCCTGCGTCCTCTCACACCAGGCGCCTCTCGGTGCGGGCGCCAACAGGCCGCCCGCCTACGGTCACTCTGAACGTTTCGGGAAGACTCACCAGGCTGACAAACCTGTGTTAAAACGAGGGCTAGTGCTGGTTAAAGGGGTCTTTGGCAAGTGTAGTGCTGCCCACCACTGCAGGATTTCCTCAGGCCACGTGCCTGAAAGGGACTTGAAAAACTGAAGCAAAATGACAGCTGCCAGGCTGGTCATGTGATGACGTCGCACACAACAATCGTCCTAAAGAGGGGACAGGCACTCGACACCATTCAGGCCCGTTTGCCACCTAGTCCACTCTGCCCATTGAGAAGCGTGAGAAGCCACAGAGCCTGGGGACTGGCAATGAGTAGTGTTACGATGCTGCTAGCACCTGAGGGCCTTTTCTTACACCAGGGTAGATTAAGCTGGTTTAAGCCATCTCCTGGGCTAGTGATGACCCAAACTAGGTCTCTTTTCCCCTGCCCCCTTCCCCTAACCTTGTTTCATCAATGCTAAAGAGTGACCCCGTAGCTTAGTCTAGCCAATTTCATTCAAAAAACGTTGGTCTTGCCCACGTGCTTGGTCTGTCTGCAGCAGGTGGTCTCTGCGCCAGAGTTCCGATGTGTGCTCGAGATCTTCCTAGCCCACTGGGCGGGCATGCATGTCTTAAGATTCCCCAATAGATCCCTCCAGAGTCAGGTCTAGACTCACTTCTGGAGGCACTTTAGGATAGCAATGTTTTAGGGGTGGGGTTTCAGATCCACAAACAGGCTGGAGGACTTTGTATAAAATGAATCACCCAAACAAGCTACAAAAGCAACCACAGAACTCCTCCCAGGATTTGACGAAAACCATTTTAAGGCACTGTGACATGAAAGGGGCTGCCAGGGATGTGTTCCTCCCCCCACTTGACAGCCAGAACGTACTCCCCCCTCTCCTTGACGACGTATGTGACGTTGTATTGCTGGTTGCCTACATGCTTCATGGAGACCTCTTCGCAGGGGGTGGTGGGCCCGTGGACCCCGATCAGCAGCATGTTGGAACCTGGGAGGCAGAAAAGGGCGGTTTCTCCATGTGGCTGCACCAGGGCAGGCATAAGAGGCGGTGGGACCAGGCACCGGGACCAGGCACCACCTGCTGGGTGTCTGTGACGCCGTGGCCCCTGACAGTGGCAGAGTGCGCTGATTACAGCGAGGTGTGGGCTCACGTCCCTAGCCTGCTGCTTTCTACCCAGCGACCTTGGACACGGAACTCCCCGTCTCCCTACGGCAGCACCCCATCTGCAGACAGGGAGGGACGATGGCTCCTACCTCAGGAGCCCACTGGGAGGTGTGCAAGAGTTACGGGCAGAGCCCTCAGCATGTGGTGCGGGCTCTGTAAGTGCCAGTTCTTATAACAGCATCTTCTCACTCACTCTCACAAGAACCTTAAGGAAGGCACTATTACTTTTATTTGAGAGAAGACGACACTGATTTTTAGAAAGAGATTCAGTAGCTTGTCCAAGGTCGCATGGCTGATAAGCCTTATGAATGAATGCAGTGGTAGAGCCAGCTTTCCAGCCCAAGTGTGGACACCGGAGCCTGGGCAACCGATCACTGACACCCGAATAAATACTGAGTTCAAACTGCATTACATCAATCTGGCAGAAAAGGTGCCAGGACGCCGATTCAGTTTGCCCATCTGTAATGGGGATAATGCCAACTTTCCTATCCACTCTGAGGTTATGTGGAAGAATCAAGGGGCAAAAAGGAAGAACATATTTAAAAATATTAAAGTGTACAACAGAGTAATAGACATGGTCACTTGCAAATGGCTGGGTGACATGGAGGGTGGGCGCTACAGGAAGTCTCAGCTGGGAAGGCCAAAGTACCACGGACCCTTGGGCTGCCCCTCCCCACCTGCACCCCCCGCAGGCCCACGCTGCCTACCGGCTTTGCTGCAGTCCACCAGGAAGGAGCTCTTCTGGCCCACGAAGGCCTTCGAGAGCCCTGCCCCCTTGGAGGTCACCTTGCTGGCGTCCGAGGATGCCTTGGGGATGGCACTATAGCAGGTCTCCGTAGAGGACCTGGTCACTGACTCCACCAGGATGGAGGAGGTCTCATTGGCTGAGCCAGGGCTGACCAGACGCTGGCCTAGGACAAGGGAGCAAGAGAGGGAGAAAACGGGGGGTGAATGGCTGGTCCAAGAGGGGTCTCTCAGCCAGAAGACAGGCCAGTGCTCCTTACAGAAGCCCCAGAAGAGCCCCCAAACCACAACACCTGGATACAAAAGCCACCATACACCTATCTCATACCCATAATGTTTTCTAAAGCTCCTGGGGTCCCACCTCTACAACTAGACCTGGCTTTCTTGGCAAATGGGCAACTCTGGCCTTGGCTGACAAGGCCTAGAAATACCCCCCCCCCCCCCCCCAAATAAAGAAAGGCATGCCACCTAGTAGCATTCACATCTTTCCATTTATATAAAATACTCCATGGGCCAGATGCAGTAGCTCACGTCTATAGTCCTGGCACTCTGGGAGGCTGAGACAGGAGGAACGTTTGAGGCCAGGACTTTAAGGTTGCAGTGATCTATGATAACAGCACTGCACTCTAGCCCGTGAGACCCTGTCTTAAAAAAGAAAAGACTCTATGTAAAAGCAATGTAAAAGCCTAGCTCATAGCAACCTCAATCTCCTGAGCTTCCACTCCTCCTGACTCAGCCTCCCAAGTAGCTGGGACTACAGGCATGCGCCACCATGCCCGGCTAATTTTTTCTATATATTTTTAGTTGACCAATTAATTTCTTTCTATTTTTAGTAGAGACAGGGTCTCGCTCTTGCTCAGGCTGGCCTCGAACTCCTGAGCTCAAGCAATCCTCTGGCCTCGGCCTCCCAGAGTGCTAGGATTACAGGCATGAGCCACCACACCCGGCCATAGTGTACTATTTCTTGACATTCAAGATTTAAAGTACATTCAACGGCCGGGTGCGGTGGCTCACGCCTGTAATCCTAGCTCTCTGGGAGGCCGAGGTGGGCGGATCGTTTGAGCTCAGGAGTTCGAGACCAGCCTGAGCAGGAGCGAGACCCCATCTCTACTATAAACAGAAAGAAATTAATTGGCCAACTAATATATATAGAAAAAAAAAATTAGCTGGGCATGGTGGCGCATGCCTGTAGTCCCAGCTACTTGGGAGGCTGAGGCAGCAGGATTGCTTGAGCCCAGGAGTTTGAGGTTGCTGTGAGCTAGGCTGACGCCA
>VSMD01083318.1:0-18022 GCA_008750895.1 Mirza zaza | reverse complement strand
CTCTTTAGTTGATATTTTGGTCAGTCTGATGACTGCATGTCGTGACGTCTTCCTGTTTGCATTGAATCTCCCAGGAGTCCTCTGAGCTTCTTGAACTTGTATATCGAGATTTTTATCAAGGCCTGGGAAATTTTCCTCTATTATATCTTCAAATAGCTTGTCCAACCTGTGAGTGTTGTCTTCTTCCCCTTCTGGTAACCCTATGACCCTCACATTAGGTTTCTTCACATAATCCCACATCTCTTGTAGGCTTTGCTCTTTTCTCTTGTTTCTCTGCTCTATTTCTGTGACTGATTTATTTAATTGGAGGGTGTTATCTTCAATCTCTGAGATTCTTTCTTCTGTTTGATCTACCCTGCTCTTGAGACTTTCCACTGTATTTTGTAGTTCCCTGAATTGATTCTTCATTTTCAGGAGTTCAGTTAAACTTTTCTTCATTGTGTCAGTTTCTTTAGTGAACTTTTGTTCCAGGTCCTGGAGGCTTTTTGTGGTTTCTTTGTGTTGGTTATTGAGTTGTTCTTGCAGGTTGTTGAATTTTCTTATGATCCACATTCGAAATTCCTCTTCTGTCATTTTGGTTGCCTGATTTTGGTTGGTGTCTGTTTCTAGGGGGCTGGTGCTCCTTTTTGGGGGTGTGTTTTCCGTTCGGTTCTTCATATTTCCGGAGTTCCTTCGCTGATTGATTTCTTCCCATGTCGATCAGTTGTTGTTTCTTTCCTTTAGGTTTTCATTTGGGTATTCACACGCCTTGTTTAGTTTCTGAGCCGGTAGGTGGTATCTGTGGGTGAGATTTGACCACTCCCTGTATAATGACTCAGTAGGTGCCGTGAAAAGGGTGTGCAGGATGTCCTCCCTGTTAGTAGGTGGCACTTGCTTGGAGGAACAGGCTATGCTGTTGTTTTTGTGTCCTGTTATCAGCTCTTGTTCCTGTAGAGAGGCACTCTAGTGCCTCAGGTGGTCTGTGGGGCCCTGGGACTTCCAGGTGTGTCCTTTTCTCCTCCTCAGTGAGGGCTGGTCTAGGAGAGAGTCTGGGCGGAGCTGGGCTAGGTAAGCCTGCCCTCAGGCACCACCAATGCTGTTAGGAGGGGTCAGAGTTCTGTTCTCTGCTTCCAGGAAAAGCTGTCAGGGAGGGGCTGGAATGGTCCCGCTCAGTAAGAAAGTCTATGTGTGGGGTGGGGCCGTCTGAGACATGCAGTCTGGAGCGGGCCTCACTTCTTTCCACCCTTCTCAACTCCACAGCTACTCCTGGGCCTCTGCCAGCAGGTCAGACCACACGCCACCAGGCCTCCCCTGACTGTGATGCAGGCCAAGAGGTTCCCTGCACAGGAACGCCACCTGAGCTGGGCTCAGGCCTCCCTTTGGGAGGAGGGTTGCTCTCTGGGACACTGATCTGCCCCTGAAGGCACACTCACCTCAGTAGGCTGTTCACGAATATCCCTTTTGTGCCCCAGGCAATGTGAGATGTCGGTGCATGGGATCTGGTCTGCAGGTCCAACGTCTGGGCCCCAGAGTTCAAACTATATCTCCACCAGGGAGAGGATTGCCAGTCCCAATTCACCGACAGGGAGCCCATGCTGGGTCTATGTCTCTCTGCCTCAGGTCTGCCCCATTCTCTTTGGATCTCCGTGCCAGTGGCTCCTGGGAGGGCTGGCAGGTAGGGAGCTCACAGTCTGAATTCCCCTTAGTCAGCTGTAGGGCCCCAAAAGGGAAGGTCTTGTTCCCTGGAGGTGCCTCCGGCTGGTGGCTATATTGTCACTCTGGGCAGCCGCGGGTAGGGTCGGCATGTGCACTCGGAGGTGCCCCGAGGGATTTGGGAGCCTGGTGCCGAGTCCGCTATTGGCTTACCGCTCACTGGTGGCGGCTGTCTCTGGGCTGGTGTCCACAGGTCTCTCCACCCTCTGGGGAGCCTACCAGCAGTCCGAGATTCAGGGGAGGGGAAACTTGGCCGATCCACCTACTCTTCCCGCTGGTCTCCGGGCTGCTCCGGCGGTCTCAGCTTCCAGTTCTCCTCCGAAACCTCGTCCTGTGGAGTCTCCCGTGGTCTCAGGTACCCCTCCTTCTGACCCTCCTCCGCTGTATGCTCGTCTTCTTGCTTCTTTTTTCTAATTTCTGCTAGAATCTGTCTTTTCTGCAGAGACACTCTGTCTGGCAGTGTTTCTTGTCTGCCATCTTGATTCACCTTCTCCCCTTTTTCTTGATAATGGAATCTCACCATTCCAACATCATGCTACAGCAGCGGACCCCAGCCTTTTTGGCACCAGGGAGTGGTTTCATGGAAGACAGTTTTTCCATGGACTGGGGGTGGGGGGATGGTTTCAATATAATTCAAGTGCATTACATTTATTGTGCAGTCAAACCTCTCTGCTAACGATAATCTGTATTTGCAGCTGCTCCCCAGCACTAGCATCACCGCCTCAGCTCTGCCTCAGATCATCAGGCATTAGATTCTCACAAGGAGCATGGAACCTCGCATGCGCAGTTACAGTAGAGATCACGCTCCTATGAGAATCTAATGCAGCTGCTGATCTGACAGGAAGTGGAGCTTAGGTGGTGATGGGAGCCAGCGGTGGGGAGTGGCTGTAAACACAGAGGTAAACTTTGCTTGATTGCCACTCCCCTCCTGCTGTGTTTCCATATCTCTGAGTCCTTTATAGCAGGGACTTGGTCTTACTCATTGTGAGATACCTAGAATAGTGCAGTGGCTTTACCCTTCTTCCCTTTTTCCACAGTGCCAGGTGCTATGTGCTTGCTGCTTAGGAAGGTAGCAAAAGATAGGCATGGTCCTTGCTATCATGGAGCATGTACTTTAACAACTGTATATTTTGCTCAGTGAGTGAATACGTTGAATGCTTTATACTTAGAATCAGGATTTTGAGCTCTGGAGACCATTTTCATGTAGTCCAGCAGTTCTGTTCCCTCTTTGCAGTTGTGAAACAAAACGGTGAATGCTGAAGTGTTTAGAAGCCATAAGGTAAGTTGAATCAAATAAGATAGTAGTGCAAACCATTGGGAAAGTATGGCTTGTAAAATATGGTATACATGTTAGTCTTCATGAACACACATTAATTACAGCAGAGAACTCCTGTAGTGGTATTCACTGGTATTCACTGCATACTCCTCAGGTTGTCATGTCCACGACTATATTAGAATGACAGCTTCACTCCATACTCTTTTATGTACTGTTTACTTTCCACCTTTCTGTCAATTGATGAGAGGCAATGCCTCACTTGCCTAAGATAGCAGAAATAGCAATCCTTAGAGCGAATGTACAAGGAGGTTTCAGACAGTCTCTCCTCTGAAGGAACCTGCTGATTTGTGTATATGTGTGTGGTATTGTGTGTGTCCATGCAAATCGGTCACAAGAAACAAAAGGGCTCAGAACAGAATGGTGAGAAGAGCAACATTGGATATAACCAGTATATTTATCCTGAAGATAATTGTCCTTGGCAGGACAGAGGGAGGACTTGATGGCTTTGTGGAATAAGGAAGCTATCCTTCCAAGTCTCTTGTGTGAATTGTGTCACACATGCAGTCAAAATGGGTCATTGCCTTTCCTGCTTATGTCTTTCTTTCTTGTGAAGGAATAAACTTTTCAAAGTCACTGCTTTTCATCACTGCTTTTCATGCTTGAAACACAAAAACACATGGCTACGAAACTCCCAGGTTACCAGAATTATACATTTCATAGTTGACAAAGGCTTGTCCAGCCCATCCTGTAGCATCAGAATCCTTTCTGGATCATTCCCACCAGGAAGGCCGTTTATGCACTCCTGGTGCCCTTCTGGAAAAGCAACCAGTTGTTCCCTTCTTATTTCTGATTATTAGGCTTCTGCTATTATTTCTTTGTTTTTAAATTTTAGACATCCTCTATTAGTCTCTGTTATGGAAGAGAAAAGTTAGCTTTCTTACACTCTCTCTGTCCACTGCCTCTCCCTTCAACCTTCAGCTATATCACAATTTTTAGTTACATCAGTATTTAACGCTTATCTTTATGTTATGCCTGTTAGTGTTATTTACCTGCTGAGTCAATTAGTATGCTGTGATCCCATTTTTTTCCTCTACTGTTCATTAATTGCCTCTCTTACAGGTTTTCTCAGTTTTCTATGTCCAGCTTACTTTTTTCCCAAACCACAACCATACTTTTAAATCCCTATTCATTTTTTATATCCTAGGCAGATATGTAGTTGATCTCGTCAGGTTCGTTTTCTCCTGCAGCCCTACATCTCCGGGTTCCCTGTGTTCTCCGGGAGGGCTGGGCCTGGTCACTCTCGAGGCCCCTGCAGGGCTAGTTCTCTCGCCCAATTTCCTGGAGACCCAGCTTCCTCTTTCTTGGTTTGCTCATTTGTTTGGTAGAGCCCATCCTCCAGTCACCTCCTGATAAAAGGATGTGTGGGAGGTAAAATTTGAGACCCCCATGTGTCTTTATTCCCTTTTTAAACTCAATTGATAATTTGTCTGCTATAGAATTGTAGTTTGGAAATCATTTCACCTCAGAATTTTGAAAGCATTACTCTTTTGTCTTATGGCTTGAGAGATGCTATTGAATATTCTGATGCCACTCAGTTCTTTGTATACAAGCTGGATTTTCACTCTGGACCTGTGTTCTCTTATCCCATGTCTTATGAAATTTCACAATGAAACTTGGCAGGGGTCTTTCTAATAATATTTTGTTATTCTTTATACTGAGCCCAGGATAGACTCTTTTAACTGAAAGTTCAAGGAAAATTTCTTATTTTTTTGATGATTTTTTCCCTCTTTTTTCTCTCTTCTCTCTGGAACTCTCGATCTTCTAATTTTCTTCTCTTTCCTATTTCCTGTGTCTATCTTTCTGAGAGATTTATTCAACTTTATCTTCTGGCTCATTATTTGTATTTTTATTTCTATTATTCATTTGAATTTCCAAGAACTTTTCACTGATCTTATTTTTTCTTATCCTGTTCTTATGTGATAATAGGTTTTTAATTTTGCTGTTTTATTTGGCCTGTTTGTTGTCTCTGTTTCTTTGAGTCATTTCTTTCTGTTTGTTTTGTTCTCTTTCACGTTGAGGGCTTTTTTCAAATACCTGGCGATCCTTGGTTGTCATCTGTATTTAATCATGAGACACTACAAAGCTGATTGGATGTTTTGTATAGAGGTGGAAAGAGCTTTTCAGAGATGGGCTTTACATAATATGAGTTATGGGGCAGGAACCCTCCCTCTCCCTTCCCCCCATTTTATTGGAGAATCCCCAGAAGTCAGCATCTGTTGAACTTTACTGCGGGGTCATTTGGTTTCTCCAGGAAAGAATCTTGTAACTTTCTGTTTGGGAGTGGGGGGGGGGCCTGTCAGCATGCTGGAAGCCAAAGGAGTCTCAGGGGGCTGGGATCTTGTCCTTCAAGATACAGACTTCATTCAAGGCCTCTGTTTTCACTACAATGCCTCTCCTGCCTTCTTTCGTTCCTGATGTCCCCAAGGCTAGAGCCTGAAGCTTTATAGAATAAATTCATCTTCTCCTGCCTGGGTGGAGGAGTAATAATTTCCTGGCTGTGACAGCAGACCTAGAGGTCTGACAGTTCATTATGCAGAATTTGTATCAAGTCCTGGTTTTTAGCCCCTCCTCTCCCTGACAGCCTCTGCCACCTGGTGCCTATAATCCCTGTGCCTTCTCAAGGGTGCAGGTGTGAATTGGCGTCCCCTTCCCTAGCTGCAGAATTTGCTTGTCTCACCTCTGCTAACTTATCTACTTTTTATCTTTCAAAAAAGGTTGACACTTTATGTTATCTTCTCACCTGTTCCTTTTGCCCTTTTTGTTTATTTTTACTCTTGTTTTAATGGTGTTAAGGAGGGAGGAGAAATCAAAGTGTGTGCTAGATTTTCCCAGTTAACTCTTTGACCCTGGTGGGGGTTTTGTATCTGATTGTTTCATGTCGGCAAGTTTTGTCTTTCTCCAAAGGTTGCAAGCTCCTTTAGGGTGGGGATGATTTCATAGGCTCCTTGCATCTCTCCTTTTACCCTTAACTGTTAAGTATGTGAAAGGCATTTTAGTAGGGATATGTTAAATTCATTTGAGTAAGATGAAGTCTTTTTTAAATTAGACTGATTTGGGGCAATGTTTTTTTGTGCTGGAAAAGTGCCAGCCCTTCCTGAGGTTCAGAGATAAATCTGACTTTGCAAGGATAACCAAAAGAGGAAAACAGTGAAGGCCTTTGGCAGAAAAAGGCTGATGAGACAAACTCCTATTTAGACCTTATGATTTAATGAAGAGTTGTTGGAGAGCTGCCCAGGACCTCCCCTGCCCCTCAAGTTCATTGCCATTGCTCCCTTTTCACAGAGTCTGCAGCCAGGAGGCCCTTTCAAACTTGGTGCTTGCTCTGAGCGTCTTTGACCTCCTGAGAACTAATGCAGGAGGAGACCCACAGAGCTGCCAGTTGTTTTCTCTCAACATTCAATGTCAAGGGCCTAGAGAAACTGGAAGGAACATGTACTAGAAGTCAAATGTAGGGCTTTATTTCTGTTCTTAATTAGTTCTATGATGATCAGCAAGTCATTTGAACTTTAGTTTTCTTACCTGTAAAATGGAAATAACAGTATTTGTTTTCCTACTCTATAATGTGGTTATAAGAGTCAAATGTAGGTAATGCGTAAACATCTGAACACTGTCATTTTAAACTATTTAGTTTATAACTGTGGTGTTCTGGACCCTCACATTGAGGGTCCTACTGACCAGACATCTACATACGGGAGTCAAAATTCATTTCAGTCTCAACAAATCCAAAACAAAATTCCCTCTCCCTCCCTTTTCTTCTCCCCTACCTCATGCAACCACAATCACAAAACAAAGCAACCCTGGTTTTCCTGCTGAATTTACTCTCACTATCCACTGAATTGCTCAGTTCCAACACCCCCCAGTGCATCTCTTCCTGCGTAAATAGTTACCAGATCTCATCTTTTTTATTGAATCTACCCTTTTTTTCCTCTATCCTCCTTACCACTGCCATCATGTAGGTCCTCATTTCATGCCTGAATTATTAATTTCCAGCTGGGCTCCCTGGATCTAGTCACACACTTCTAATCTATCATCTATACAACTGTTCAGTATAATGATTAAAAAAATTTCTGGACTGACTGTGGTGGCTCACACCTGTAATCCCAGCACTTTGGGAGGCTAAGGCAAAGGATCACTTGAGGCCAGAAGTTCAAGACCAGCATGGACAACATAGCGAGACCCGTTTCTACAAAAAACAAAAAAATTAACTGGGCGTGGTGGCACGTGCCTATAGTCCAGCTACTCCAGAGGCTGAGGCAGGAGGATCGCTTGAGCCCAGAAGTTCGAGGTTGCAGTGAGCTATGATGACGCCACTGCACTCCAGCCTGTGTGACAGAGCGAGACCCTGTCTCAACAATCAAATAAGAAATTTCTGAAATATGTCAGGCTGTCACAACAGTGTGGTGAATAACAAATTGACCATCTGAATGCCTACCTCCCAGCTCTCAACAGGATTTTTCTAAAACATAATATCTGATCATTCCCTCCTTGAAACTTTTCAGTAGCAGACAAGACCTTCCTCATCTGGCCCTGCCTGCCTCTTCGACCTTGCATTCACCATTCTTCCACTTGCATGCTCCAGCCACTCACAGTTGCTTGCAGTTGCCCCACTTTGCTGTGACTACTCAGGGGATGTTGAATTTGCACATGGCCTCTGTGTTTCTCCTGCCTGGCTGATTCTTCCTGCACTTAAAGGCTCAGCTTAAGTATCTCCTCTTCTGTAAAGCCTCCCTATTCCCATTTCCCCTTGGCCTACTTTGTGTACTTCCTTCCCAGAATGTCACACACTGTGTAGTATTGTCATTTGTTTACTTGTCTGACTTTCCCACTCGGTTCAAGGGTGGGGATAATCTAGCACCCTGGCATAAACATTTATTGACTTGAACTAAATTGGACACTCCTCTGGCCCATTGAGATGCCATTACTTGTCTGTGTAATGTAAGCAATAAAGTGGCAGGACAACCATGCGAAGCACATTTACTGCCAGCTAAGAGCCACTTCAGGGTATCATTTGGTCCAGAAATCTGATCCCACAGAGTAGTCACACATGCAAGTGGGCTGGGCATAGTGCCTACCACGTATAAATGTACAGCAAGGTTTTTTTTGTTTGTTTTTTTATGAGACACGGTCTTAGTCACTGGGCTAGAGTGCAGTGGTGTCATCATAGCTCATGCAGCTTTAAACTCCTGTGCTTAAGTGATCCTCTTGCCTCAGCCTCCTTACAGGTAGGATTCAAAGGCCACAGGTTGGCTGAGCATGGTGGCTCATGCCTCCCAGTTGAGGCCAGGAATTTGAGACCAGCCTAGGCAAAACCGCCAGACCCTGTCTCTATAAAAAATTTTAAAAACTAGGTAGGTGTGGTGGCACATGCCTATAGTCTCACCTACTTGGAAGGTTGAGGCAGGAATATTGCTTGAGCCCAGGAGTTCAAGGGTACAATGAGCTATGATAATACCACTGCACTCCAGCCTGCACAAGACCTTGTCTCTAAAGCAAAAACACAGGTCCTCATCAGTCATATGTCATATTCTTCCTTGCCTTCTACAGTATCTTTAGATGCCATCAAAACACAGGTGCCTCTGAGGCACAGAGGGCCAGGCTTGCTGTGCTTCAGTCCACAGCATGTTGAAGCAGTTGAGCTGTTTTTGACATACCATAGACCTTTCTACTCTAATTTTGTTAAACTAGCTCGAGCTTCTAGAAGTTTCCATGAATGGTTTAGGTCCTGGGAAGCCCATCAAGTAGAATTTACAGATGCAGGGATGGTGGTTTGGAGAATTAAGTGAATTGTCCAAGGTCAAAAAACTGACAAAGTGGCAGAGGCAAGTTTTGAAGTCAGCTTGCTAACTGCCCGGCTTTGTTCTTAACCTATTACAGGCTTTATAGTTTCACAACACAACCTTGCTGTGGGTGCTCTAAGACCCATTAAGAGGGTTTGTTCTGCAAGTCAGGGGTGGCTACTGCATTTCTGCACAATCTGTGCAGGTTATATTTTGTTTAGGAATCTTCAGGACTGTGCTTTTAATTTTTTTCCTGGTTCTCTTGGTACATTATATTCTACTTTTGTTTGTTGGTGAGCAGCCTTTTGGTACTTAATGTTTTAGAAAAACCTAATTGGGCAGCTCTGATAGGGAGGAAGACCTCGATTGTAAATAGCTCTTTTCTTGAGCTGCCAGAAAGGAAGAAACTTGGGTGGAGGGGATGTTACTACCATCCTGTCTGAAGCGAAAATTCCAGACAGGGAGATTATAGTTCTCCATTTGCATTTAGGTTTTTTTTTTTTTTGAGACAGAGTCTCGCTTTGTTGCCCAGGCTAGAGTGAGTGCCGTGGCGTCAGCCTAGCTCACAGCAACCTCAAACTCCTGGGCTCAAGCGATCCTCCTGCCTCAGCCTCCCCAGTAGCTGGGACTACAGGCATGTACCACCATGCCTGGCTAATTTTTTGTATATATTTTTAGTTGGTCAATTAATTTCTTTCCATTTATAGTAGAGACGGGGCTCGCTCTTGCTCAGGCTGGTTTCGAACTCCTGACCTCGAGCAATCCGCCCGCCTTGGCCTCCCAGAGTGCTGGGATTACAGGCCCAGGATTACAGGGTTACACACCGCGCCCAGCCTGCATTTAGGTTTTGTTTAATATATTCCCTAGTCCCCCAGATTTCTAGATGAGCATTTGGAGGAGATGGTAGATAGAGGGAAAGGGTGGAGAGGGGAAGGCTTTAGTGGTTGGAAAAGCCTACATCTTTCTGTAGAAAGGTCCCTATCTTTTTTCCTTATCTTTTAAAATTGTTTGAGGGAGTTTTAGTCCTGGCATAGGATATCCAAACTTAATCACCTCTAAACCAGAGTCATGGAGGTAAAAGAAAATAGGATTATAAGCGTGAGCCACTGGCTGGGTGCCGGTGGCTCATGCCTGTAATCCTAGCACTCTGGGAGGCCGAGGTGGGGGGGGGGATATCACTCAAGGTCAAGAGTTCAAAACCAGCCTGAGCAAGAGTGAGACCCTGTCTCTACTAAAAATAGAAAGAAAGTAATTTGCCAACTAAAAATATATAGAAAAAATTAGCCAGGCGTGGTGGCGCATGCCTGTAGTCCCAGCTACTTGGGAGGCTGAGGCAGGAGGATTGCTTGAACCCAGGAGTTTGAGGTTGCTGTGAGCTAGGCTGACTCCACAGCACTCTAGCCCAGGCAACAGAGTGAGACTCTGAGTCAAAAATAATAATAATAATAATGAAGGGCTTGCTCAATCCTGCCTTTAATCAAGGGCTGTTAGATCTTGGTTTCAGGATTACTTTGGGACCTGGACTGAGATGGCTGAAAGATGGTGGAGTACAGTGGAGTAATAAATTAGTTGCTGATAGGCCTGTGCTCTTAGCTGATTTAACCAATTGGTATGTCCTCTTACTCAGCTCTTGTTGGTTTATTCTAGTCATCTACTGAATTATGCACAGCTTTGTATTACTGCAGATTTACTTCATATTATCATTTCAGTTATATCACAAAGTCTTTGGCCAAATGCTAAGAGCTCCATAAAAAGGAGTTTTGCATCTGCCACTGATTTGGTGTGTGATTTGGAGCAAGTGATTGGTTTTTAGATTCTTAGTGTCACCTGTTTTATAATAAAGTGATGATCTGTTGTCTTGTGTGGCAATTTGAAAGTAAGTATGAAAACTGTATCTGCTAGATTTTCCAGATACATTTCACTTTGTATCATTCTGATCTATCATCAGGCACCATTATATAATTTTGTTTCAAAAATGAGGTCAGGGAACAGTGGCTCATGCCTATAATCCCAGCACTTTGGAAGGCCAAGGTGGGAGGATCACTTGAGCCCAGGATTTCAAGACCAGCCTGGGTAACATAGCAAGACTTCATCTCTACAAAAAATAAAAGTAGCCAAGTGTGATGGTACACGCCTATAGTTCCAGCTACTTGGGACCTGAGCCCAGGAGTTTGAAGCTGCAGTGAGCTATGATGATGCCACTGCACTCTAGCCTAGGTTGGCAGAGCAGGACCCTGTCTCTTAAAAAAAAAAAAAGCAAAGAAAATGAGGACGTTGTGCAAGGGTGACAAAGAGATAGAATTGCTTTTAGTTCCTTACTTGGAAAGTACATTAGGAGTCCAGGCTTAATGGAGGGTGGGGTATCAGGATGTACTTCAGGCTCTCATCACCAGCCTTAGTTGATATCAAAGCACTTATATCTTTAAAAAATTTTTTAAATTGATAAAAATTGTATTTGTTTATGTTTTGAAATATTTATACATTGTAGAATGGCTAAATAGAGCTAATTAACATATGTATTACATCACGTATCTTTTTTTGTGGGAAAACACTTAAAACCTATGCTCTTAGTGATTTTCAAGAATACAGGCCGGGCGCCATGCCTCACGCCTGTAATCCTAGCTCTCTGGGAGGCCAAGGTGGGCGGATCATTTGAGCTCAGGAGTTCGAGACCAGCCTGAGCAAGAACGAGACCCCATCTCTACTATAAATAGAAAGAAATTAATTGGCCAACTAATATATATAGAAAAAAAAAAATTTAGCCGGGCATGGTGGCACATGCCTGTAGTCCCAGCTACTTGGGAGGCTGAGGCAGTAGGATTGCTTGAGCCCAGGAGTTTGAGGTTGCTGTGAGCTAGGCTGACGCCACGGCACTCACTCTAGCCTGGGCAATAAAGTGAGACTCTGTCTCAAAAAAAAAAAAAAAAAAAAAGAATACAGTATATTGTTGTTAACTGTAGTAACCATGTTGTACAGTAGAGGTCTTGAACTTCTTCCTCCTGTCTAACTGAACATCTCCCCCACCCCAAACCCTGGTAACTACCATTCTACTCTCTGCTTCTGTGAGTTCAACATTTTTAGATTCTACATATAAGAGAGATCATATGGTATTTGTCTTTTTGTCCCTGGCTTATTTCACTGAACTTAATGTCCTCTAGGTTCATGTTATTACAAATGACAGGATTTCCCTCTGTTTTAAGGCTGAATAGTATTCCACTGTGTATATTTACCATATTTTCTTTATTCCTTCATTCACTGACCAACATGCAGGTTGATTCCATATCAAGGCTATCATGAACAGTGCTGCACTGAACATGGGAGTGCAGATTCCTCTTTGAAATACATATTTAATTCCCTTTGGATAAACCCCATAGTAGGATTGCTAGTTTATGTTGTAGTTCTATTTTTGAGGAACTTCCATGCTGTTTTCCATAATGGCTGCAATAATTTGTGTTTTCACTCATAGTATGCAAGGGTTCTCTTTTTTTCACATCCTTGCCAACACCTATCTTTCATCTTTTTGATAATAGCCATTCTAACAGGTGTGAAGTGGTACTTCATTGTGGTTTTAACTTGCATTTTCCTGCTAATTAGTGCTATTAAGCATTTTCTTTGCATACCTTTTGTCCATTTATGTGTCTTATTTTGAGAAATGTCTGTTTAGGTCCTTTGCCCAATTATTTATTTAATTTTTAAATTTTTAAAATTTTAGAGACAGAGTCTCTCTGTGTTGCCCAGGGTAGAATGCAGTGGTGCAATCATAGCTTATTGCAATTTCAAACACCTGGGCTCAAGTGATCCTCCTGCCTTGGCCTCCCAAAGCACTGTGATTACAGGCCACTATACTCAGCCTCTGTTTTTCTTAAAATTTATCTTAAGTTTGGTTTTTTATTGTTGTTGTTGTTTGAGACATGGTCTTGCTCTGTTGCCATGACTAGAGTACAGTGGCATCATCATAGGTCACTGCATCCTGAAATTCCTGGGCTCAAATGATCCTCTTGCCTCAGCCTCCCGAGTAGCTGGGAATAGAGACACGTACCACCACACCCAGCTAATTTTTAAATTTTTTGTAGAGATGGGGTCTCACTATTGCCCAGGCTGGTCTCAAACTTCTGGGCTTCAGCAATCCTCCTACCTCAGCCTCCCAAAGTGCTAGGTAGGCTTACAGGCACTAGCTACCACACCTGACCTATCTTAAGATTTTAAACATAATTATCTATATACTCATTAAAGTCATCCATATACAACTGTTTATTATTAACATTTCGATGTTTTTTTTGGTCTTCTTTCACCTATGCATAGACTATTCCCCCTTTCTTTTAAAATATTATTATTATAAAAGCACTACATGAATAGATTGTCATTGTAAGTGTTTTGAACAGTGTGGTAGTGATGTGGAAAATGTTGGGCCCTGGGATGTGGCCACTTGCCGCCTCCCTTTAGCTCCGCATCTCCATGGGCCAGCGCTGCACGTGGCCAGTTGGAGGACACGCTGCTGGGGTCGGCCCCACAGCAGAGAGCCCCCGGGGACCCCGCGTGCCACCGGGACCCCACTTGCTGGAATGCCCCTGGGCCCACGTGTCGCTGCCTGTTTCCCGACACGCTGCTTGCGTGATCCTGATTGGGTAGATTTTGAATCCCACTGTTTTTGATTGGATGTTAAAGCTTGTAGTTGATTGGACGCTTTTTGAGCCCTACCAAGGGTATAAAAACAGGAGCAGAAGGGTCAGAAGATTGGAAGACACAAAGAGAGCTGTAACACTAGGTGTGCTGAGCATGCTGTAGAAGAATAAAGGCTGTTCTCCGACTCTTTGTGTGCTGCTTGGTTCTTTCCCTGGTCAAACAAATAAGAGCTGTAACACTAGCTGTACACACTGCCGCAACAGTAGAATACAGAGCACTACTGGAAATAATCTCTTCACCATTCTGCAGTGTCCCCCAACACACAAATTTCCTGCCCCAAAGGGAACCATTGTCAACACTTGGTGAGTGTTCTTCCAGTCACCATCCATGTACAGGGGTGTGTATATGTACATTTATAAGAAGGGGCTCATATTCTGTGTATTATACAATGATTTATTTTTTCACTTTTTCTAAGACACAGTATGTCTTAGAAAATCTTTCCATGTAAGGACATATAGGTCTAACTTTTTCTTTCCTTTGTTGTTAATGGTTATGTAGTATTTCATTTTATGGGTAAATCTAATACTTTACAGCTTGCCTATTGATAGACATTAAGTTTTAAGTTTTTTTACTCTTATAGTGAAGTAATCCTGTCCAAGCATATGTCTTTGTGCACATGCACAAGTATTTCTGTTGGATAGTTGCCTGGAAGTGGAATTGCTGGCTTAAAGTGAATGCTATTTTTGGTTTGATAGATGGTGCCAAACTGTCTTCCCAAAGGAATTCACCAGTTTAAACTCTTACCAGTGGTGTTTAAAAGGGCTTGTTTTTCTGATCTTTACAAACATTTGATATTGTCATTATTTTCATTTTTGTCAGTCTGTTAAATGAAAAGTGGTGTCTTAATTTGCCTTCTTCTAGATTGTGTCTGTATAAATCTTTCCTTGTCTGCTTTCTGCCTTTTAGTAATTCTTCAACATTGCCAGTTACTTGATGACATCTTTTTTATTTTCTTGGGGTGAATCTATGTTTCTCTACCTACAATGTCTATCTGTTGGTGTAGAGTGGCATATCTTTTCTGTCACTTCATAGAACTTTAGACAGGAGATAGAGTAAACTTGTGCATTCAATCCACTATCCTGATAAATTTCTCCATAGAGTCTTTCTGAGCCATAACTATGCAGTATTTATAATTTTGTTTTTCAAGAGCAAAGGTACATGTTTATAATATGTTTAAAAAGAAAGAAAGTAAATAAAAATTTTTGTTTCATTTTTTTCCCATAATGTTATAATCTGTTTTCTGTCTTATTACATTACAGTATAACTGGCATATAATATTCAATACTGTGTCCGGACTGTAGTTACCATAGTAATTTACCTATTGATGGCTATTGCCAAAATTTTATTGTTATAAATAATGTTGTTTTCAGTATCTGAGCATAAAGGGTTTGGGTCCAGATGGTTTTATTGGTGATTCTTTGTAGTAGTATTAGTGTTCTATGTCAATGCTTTCTGAATATAGAAATGAGTAAACAGCTGCCCATCTGATCTGTGACCCAAACCTAACACTGATACCATTCAGTTACACTAGCATAAAAAGCAAAACCGTTAGGCCTTCTTCAGTTATGTGTATAGATGTGAAAATACTGAGTAATATACTCTCAAGTAGGTACTCTGAAGGAGAATTTACCAACAGGACCATAATGGATAATGACCAAATAAAGCTTACTTCCAGAATAAAAAAAATAAAAATGGCTCAACATTAAGAAACTTATTGATAACAAAATATTAGGTCATAAAATGTGAAAAACTGTGATTATCTCCATAGTTGCAGAAAATGCACTTAAATTAACTATGTCTAATATTTTTTGGAAAAAGAATAGGATACTTCCTTTACATGTTACAGAGTATCTACCTCAAACCATTATACTTATTAGAAACAGGGACAAACAAGGTTACCCTTTTCTACTTAATATTATTTTAGAAGCTCTGACTGATACAGTAAGGTATGAAACAAATAAGAATTAAGGCTTTGAGGATTAAATAAGGCCATATTTGACTTCCTTAGTATGGTATTTCTGAGTTAAATAAGACAAATTATAGATTCTGATTTTTTAAAATTACTAATAAGACATATTTACAAAGGAAAGACAAAATTGTCTGTTGCATCTTAAAACACGTATCCTGGTGTGTTTTAAATCCTGATCCTTGCTGATTGAATCGTCTGGATTATCTGGTCTGTGTTGAGGTCTCTCTCAAGCCTTCAGTCACCAGCATAGGGGTGGTTGCTCAGTACCTGTGACAGGCTGAGTGGCTTGGTTCTATGATATTTTCGATGACCTTTCAATGAGCTGTTTTTGTAATCCTAGGAGTACTCAGAAGTATGAGTCCCAGGCTGAGTGAATAATGAAGTTACAGATGAGAAGAAGGGTACAGAAGAACAGGCTCTTAAATGACACAGTTGTCTTGACACTTGACTGGTTCAGCAGACCATGCGTGCCCTCAGTGCTATGCAGTTCTGTAATGTGAAGCTGCTGTCCTTTATCAGGAGTCACTTGGAAGTAACCAGTGTGGTTAAACACTACACAGAAATTTTTTCAAAGTAGCTAGCGGTCTCTAACGTTGGTTTGCGACTTCAGTTTGTGAAATCTCTCTTTTTTCCCCTGATAGCATGTGGAGAGGTCCAAATGTGAACTGTGTTGACAGCACTGGCTACACCCCCCTGCACCATGCTGCTCTGAATGGCCATAAGTAAGTATTGCTGTGCTGCGTTCCTGCCCCACCCTGCAGAACCAGGCCTTGACGTTGTCTTTTTCACTTCCTGTCTAAGTTTCTAAGCTGTGGCACTGAGAACAGAGAAAAACAAGCCTAAATTCAGTCCATCCAGAATTCCCCAGTCTCTCTCCAGTGTATAATTTAGATATACTTCCACACCCCACCTTTAGCCAAAGGTTAAGTTTTAGCTTTTCTTCTGCTTGTTCTTTTCCCCTCTAGAATGTTCCAGTGTCACATAATGATGTAAGTATGAAGATCAAATTTGGGGCAGCCAGAACATAAAGGGGCTGCAATCTATTAGGTAACTCACCCCTAGATAAACTGAAGATAGACTGAGTAGTCATGAGAAACTTGTTGTCTTTTAGTTATTTATTTCCTCCGTCTTCTTGCCTACCATTCTTTCCTCATAAAATTAGCCCTCTAGACAAGAGCCATTTTTAAAGGGAAAAAATACATAAAATGGCCTATGTAATTATCTTAAATATAGAGAAGGTATTAGGAATCAGGTGGGATTTGTGTGGAAAGTGTTCTGGAGCAGGTGTGCGTTGGGGGAGGTTGAGAGGGGCATAGGCCTACATCACTGGGGAGCTGCCCTTCCAGTGGCATGGTAAAGGTGCAGGCGTAGTTATGGGGCACAGTGTGTGGCTTTGCCAGGATGTTGAAGAATGAAAACCAGAGTATAAACAAATAGAGGGTGTTAAAGAAAACAAAGTACTATAGGAGATAAGCAGTAGGAGTTTAGTTTTTATAAGGAGGGATTGTTTGAACCATTTTAGATTTTTCTGAGCAAGGAGCAGGGCCTTTGCCACCTTACTGTATCGCTTGTCCAATGTTTGGCCCAGTCTGATTGACCCCAAGATGCCAAAAAGAGGCAGAGGTTGTTTTCTTCAACATTAAACTTTTCTAACGTACATTGAATGTACCAGTAAGTTTCTATCGCCATCTTAGATAAAGCTAAAAAGAAATCTGTAGCGACCCCATCTCACTTAAATGGTGAGGTAACCTAAATTAAAGTGAATCTTGTACTTAAATGACTGTAGTTTGTCAGCCAAGTTCATCTCCAGATCTGTCTTTATTTACAGTGGAGAATTTCTTTGACCCCATGTGCATGGGGGTAATTATACACTTAAGTCTGTTAAATTAGAAGTATCACCAAGAGGAAATCCAAGTACCTCTTTCTGGAGGTATCAAATGATACCATGTGTGTCTGGCTTATATTTGCACACAACTTTTCTTCTGCCTTGCCTCTCTGCTTTCTGTTCCCACATCTCTAAATGCTCTTTGAATAATGTGGTGAATAATGATGTTTGTCTTGTATGACTACTTTTATCCAAATTCTATCCCTGAATGCTGTTTAAACAACACAAAAAAGGAAACATTGTAAGGTTTCGACTAGGAATCCAGATGTTTTCAAAGTTGAGGAAAATAGATTATCAAGAAAGTCTAAACAGGGAGGTGAGGAGTCAGCGTAGCATGACTCAAGATGGTTCTTTCTTTTTTTTTTTTTTTTTTGTTTGTTTGTTTGTTTTTTGAGACAGAGTCTCACTTTGTTGCCCAGGCTAGAGTGAGTGCCGTGGCGTCAGCCTAGCTCACAGCAACCTCAAACTCCTGGGCTCAAGTGATCCTGCTGCCTCAGCCTCCCGAGTAGCTGGGGCTACAGGCATGCGCCACCATGCCCAGCTAATTTTTTCTATATATATTAGTTGGCCAATTAATTTCTTTCTATTTATAGTAGAGATGGGGTCTCGCTCTTGCTCAGGCTGGTCTCGAACTCCTGAGCTCAAAGGATCCGCCCACCTCGGCCTCCCAGAGAGCTAGG